>WBMZ01013051.1:0-192193 GCA_013400975.1 Atrichornis clamosus
CGACCATGGCGAGGCGCGGCGCTGCCGGGGGCCGCGGGCCGCTGTCGACGGCCCGGGCGCCGCGGGCCTGAGGAGGAAGGCGGCGGCGGGAGGGTGTCGCGGCTGCATCCGCTGGTCCCGCGGCCGAGAGAGGCGTCTGTGGGCCCTCCCTCCTCTTCTCTCCCTCCTCTCCTCTCCCTCTTTCTCCTCCCGCCGCTCCTCCCGCCGCGCCGGGAGCTGCCGCCTCCTCCCCAGCGCCGGGCGCGCCGCGGTCGGGGTCGCAGCCGGCGGCCGCGGGATTTTCCTCGTTTGTTTGGGCCTTTTGTGTCGGGGCTCACAGTTGGCTAAGCACGGCCGGGCTGAATTGGGCCATTGTTCGGGACCCCCGAGCTCCCACGCTGCACATATCTCGTCCCCAGCCCCCCTTCAGCCCTCCCCCCCCCTTCCTTTTTTTGCCTGAGAAGCCACATAACGTGCCTTTCCTCCACGCAAATCTGGGAGCTATAAGCCGGACCGATTGCAAATGAAGTGTAATGCATTGTGGGACGTGTGTAAAATTGGATCATTCGAGGGGGGAAAAAAAAAAAAAGGAAGGGACCTGCGGCTGGCGCCCTAGAAGAGGGAGCGGCGAGATGCGCGCAGGTTGCGCCCCGGCGGTGCCCGCGCTACGCTGATGCCCGGCAGCGCGCACCCCTGACCCATGCTGCGGCGGGAGGAGTAGGCTCGGGCATCCTCAGGATGAAGAAGACGCGGAGTACGACCTTGCGGCGGGCATGGCCTAGCTCCGACTTCTCCGACCGGGCCTCAGACCGCATGAGGTCCCGCAGCGAGAAGGACTACCGACTGCACAAGCACTTCCCCCCAGCTTTTATTTCCCAGGCATCACGGGGCTACATGACATCAGGTTTGTAACATAATTTGTGTATGCGAGAGAGCTTTATTGCGAGGCTGCTGCGGTATGTGTGTCTGGCCGGGAAGGCTGTGTTGGTGGGTACGGAAGGGAGCCTGCGATCGGGAGGCTGAGTTGTTATGAATAATGCAAAAAAAAAAAAAAAAATAGCATACATCCACCATTTTGTACCTCTGCAAGATTCACAGCGGGGTCCTCTCAATATGGTGTTTAAATCTATTACTCGAGTGAAATAAATATACGAGAGAAACGGTTGCATCTCTCTGTCGTGGAAGACCAGACAAAAATGACTGGATGTGCAGAGCATGGAGCCCTTTGCTCCTTTTGTGCGTAAAAGCATGTGCTGGATATTTACTGCTCCCCCCCACATTCCTCTTTAAATGCAGTTAACTCTAGTTAACTCATCAGGCTTTCGTGTTTATCCATTTTGGAAAGGAAAAGGGTTGCCTGTGGTTGCAAACACACTTGCCTTGTTACAGACTCTGGGTTTCAGCTGCATGTTTCTGCCATGGCAAGGCATGTGTTGGTGAAAATGACTGTAAACACATTTGCATTTGTTTTTTGAGGTGTAGAAGAAGACCAGACCTGTGTATGTGGCAGAACACACACATGTGCATGTATATTCATTTGTCAGTGGCTTTCAAGGAAGGCCGTAGGGAAATAATGGACACTGCACCAACATGTTTGTGCATGGGAAAGAGAAAGCGCAAACAAAACAAAAAACAGCACAGGAAAAGGCAGGCATCAGGGAGAGGCTTGGCCTCTGATGGAGTGCTGGTGAGATTTTGGAAACCCTCAGTACTGTTAGTAGAATCTGCTCCGTTCTGGAATACTTCTTAATAGCCTTGGAATTAAGACATTTCATAAAAACCCAGAAGAAGACTTGGAAAATTGCTAATGGGGAGGGGGCTGGAGGCAGAAAATCCTGGAAACATCCTTTGTTGTTCTGCTGCCTGTTTATTGCAATGATAGGACATAACATTTCATTATTATGATGGCAAATTCTAATTTATCATAAAGGCACATTTCTCCCTCTGAGGCACAATTTAGGTTGAGTAGGCAGATTCCTTTAAAGGAGAAAATGAAGGTATTTATAATGCATTACTGAAAACGTCTCCAGCCCTGTATCCTGTCCCCTCCCACCCCATTTCTGCTGCAAAGGTTGAGCCAAAGATTGTGGTTGTCAGTTATATGCTCACTTTCCTCTCTCTGTCCCTAATAAATGTATCTCTTTAGTCAAGATTGGTTTCTCATGTTTTAAAAACGTCTCGTGACTGTTCTTTCTCTAATGCCTGAGTACAAGGGAAATAATACACATTTTATTAAAAAATCTGCCTGTGTAACTATATTGTGCCATTTTGGCAGTTGGTGCTCTGATTTTTTCCTTTCCTGGGAAGTCACATAGTGAGTGGAAACGACAAGGATAATTTATGCTTGAACAGCTGAAGAAGACGAGAATGGTTGTGGTGGTGGAGGGATTGATTTGTTCCATTGGTGTTGCAGGACCTGAAAGTGTCTGGAAAGCTGAATCTGACAATACTGCAAAGATTTTTGTTGTTCTGAATTAATGTCCTGGTATTCCCACTGTAAGATACGCTGTGTCAGTTCTGTTGAAGTTAGTACTTTTTAGGCCTTTCTTTCAGTGTGGAAGCCCATATTTAAAAGAGAAGGAGCTCACATGAGCATTTTGTGCCAAGTGGTGTGGTTCTTGCTTGTTTTTAATTCTTCAGGGAAGTGGTCTGGCTCTGTGAAAGCTTTTTCTTGGCAAGATTGGTACAATCCAGCCAGACAGTCAAACACCAGCAATCTGCAGAATCAGATGTGTCACTCTGCATTTGTTGGCAGGTACCTGTGTCCTTGAGGGGTAGAAGTGGGCACAGAATTTTAATCTGCTATGGATGTTTTAAAGTAATCTTCAGACCAAGAATACTTGTTTATGAATATAAAGCACATCGATTTCAATTTCAATAACTGAAGATGAAGGACAAATGTCTTGTTTAGTTTTACTAATTTGCTAAAGTTGTTGGAGGGAGAATACATTGAAAATTAAAATCAGCAAATATTGTTGGTTTTGTTGGATTTTTTGTTGGTTTTTTTTTTTAAATCCCAACAACAACTTAATAGGCTTTTATCTGGAAGTGTAATTGTTTTCTCATGAAGGATAGTTTCCACATTCATTTATTTTTGAAGGATCCTTGTCCACTGCCTTTCCAAATATTAGTTTTGGGAGGAATAGCTAGTGTCTAAACACTTCTCACTATTTGAAGGAAACGCTCTTCCTTGCAGAAAATCTGTAGGAAGTCCTCTGGTGTAAAAATTGTGGGAATCAGGAATACAAATACTTTCTTTGTCACCCAGAATGTTGTAGGAGAGAAAGGGTCCTAAAACACATGGGCTTTTCAGAGGGCTGCATTCTGTTTATCCAACCATTTAACCGCATCACCATTAGCATTGTTGTGGTTTTCTTTTAATTAAATACCTCATTGTTTGGAGTGGGGGTGGAGGGTGGGAAAGAAACCTTGGGGTTTTGCCTCAATTACTCTGCTTGGGGAAATATGGAAAAGCATACAATCAAACAACCTTCAGTAAGATGCTAAAAAGCTTGAAACGTTAATATTCAAGTGTGCCTGAATTGAGCATGGAGAAGCTATGTATATTTCTTTCAGCACAGAGAAATACTGAGTATGGTGTTGCAGTCAATGCTGTGGTGTTTTATATGAAAAAAATACAGTCTCTAAGCAGAACCATGTCTATCTATAATGGAAGTGCAAACCTCGTGCTAGAGTGGTGAAGCACATCTGATTTTAAGCAGCCTTTTCAGTAAAACTGAGTAAGGACCAGTTTGATATTTGCTTGATTTGAAGCAGCATTGGTGGCTGGCCAGTCACATTTTCAATACTCGGGGAACAAACTGCCCATAATTATAGAAAATTGACGCAGATGCAATTCATATGAAATCTAAAGATTGTTTGACAGATGAATGGAGATGGAAGTAAGGAGGGAAAAAAGCAGACAATTTAGAAAATCACACATTTTTGCTTCTGAATAATCTCTTGATACGTGCTATTAAATAGGCTGTACTCCAGGGTTTCTTTAGGCCTCCTAGCAACCACTAGGTTCAAAGGCCATGCAAGGAGTTCATTGTTCATGTGGAATATTAATTTCCCAGTGGAGGACTGTCTTGGAGAAAAAACATTGAAAAAGAAAATTGCAACAATGTAGAGCTTTGACCTTGCATGAAAAGAGATGCTGAAAAGTTTGAATCCAATACAGTTCATACATATTACTGAAAAGGGGGAAATATACTTGACATTTTTGATATATTGCTGCTTAATTCAAGGGAAAATAAAGAAATCATATGCAATTGCCAAGCTGGATAAAACTTAATGAAACTTAGGAGATCTCCAAACGGTTAAATGAAATAAAATATATAGCTTTTCAAATGTTGGAATCGTCTTAATTCTTTTCCCTGTCTAAATGCAAAAACAAATCCTGGGTTTCGTTTTAGCAGAGAGAGGAACTGTACCCCGTGATTGACCCAGCCATTAAACATTACCAGAACTGCGTAACGCTCTTGAAAGAAATAACTTTTTCTGCAGCCTTTCTTCAGCTACTTTAATTGACAACTTTGATGTTGGAGGTAATGTGTCAGTTTGAGATGGAGATGGTATAAGGTAACAGTCTAGCACACACAGCATGAAGGAATGTCTGAAGAGCTTTCTGTGATGGTAAAAACTAATTCCAGAGCATGGTCTTTTGAAGGTTACATTCTGAAAAGCATGCAGTTGCTTCATTGCTCTTTGCTTTACAGTTTCCTTGCAGAGGTTTCAGTCCTTCAAAGTTGAAGGGTAAAATTCAGTCTTGGTGTTGCCTGCAGTTACTAGAGTTTGATTACCAAGTTGAAGAGGAAGGGAAAGGAGAGAAGTATGTAACCCTGCTATCCAACTGATGGTATCTGTATGCAAATTAAAATTTGTAGGAGGAAAAGATAACCTCATTCTCTCTTTCAAGAATGTTTAATGAAAGGTCTAGTACAACCTCTTCAAGCTCCTTGAACAGTAAGAAGGATCTTGGGAGTCATTTGAGCAAATTTGACAGTCCTGAGTATTTTAATTTTTTTAAAAGTTTGAACCTCTAACTCTAAAAATTAGTATTTGGAGATAACTACACGTGAACTGAAGAACTCAGTTTAATGTAATTGAGAAGTGACAGATGCACAGTAAGCTTTTTCAATTCCCCTGTCCCTTAATTCACTTATCTAAAGGAATATGTTCTAGCTTGAAAGTAGCTGTATTGTAATTAATGTTTAATGGAATAATCAGTATCGCATCGCCTTCTTTTTTTTTAAATTGTACTATTAAGAAACAGCTTCCCATTCATCTTCTTAACAGTAATGTGATCTCTTTGCCTCCCTGAATTCTGAGTAGTTTTAGGTTGTCTTAGGCCAGACCCATTCCTGGCACAGTAAAAACTAAGAGTGTGTAGTGTAGGACTAGCTTTGCCTCTTGGGTCCTGCTCTGTCTCCTTTGCTTCAGTGTGTGAACTAGTGAATCCCGACAGGGTCACTGTTCAGTTACTCCAGGGGCTGTGCTTACTTTATTGCTTGGGAAGTTGCTACTGGGCTCACTGTGTCTTTCCAGTTCCTTTGGTCTCTGCAGCAGCCACTTACCTTGACAGAGAATTAGGAACTTTCACTGCATCCTGATCCGGGGGAAGGATCCAAGTGTTCTCTATCTTCAGATCACAAACTTGGTTCAAGTTCACGGACCAGTCATTTTTGCACAGTTTCTGCTTCATTTATTTTTCCCCCTAGGTCTTGCCTAAAAAACTACAAAAGACAAGCTTTTCTCTCCTTCTGTGGAGCCCTGTTTCTCATTCCTGTGGTTGCATATGCAGTATTAACTCACATACCGTGCTGTGTCCATGCCTGTGTGTTATGTCACATGTGTGCCTGGTCCTTTCCCACCAGATATTTTTCTGCATACCCATGACTTCACTTTTAGATCATGCTGTGGACAGTGTCCTGAGCACTGCTTGCGTGTTCAGCTGACCAAACTGCGTCTGAGTACCTGTCGCACTCCCTGGCTGTTGTAACCTATGAGCATGGGGATCCAGAGTGTCTTTTTTCTGCGTGGCATTAGAAGCAAAATAAAAGAGGAATGAATATAAGAAAGCAACTGAAGACTATGTGTGTTCCTATCTTACCTAGACCTGTTCATGTTTCTGTGTCAGTTCAAAGCACTCATCCCTGCAGGGCTGAGTTTCAGGTTATTTTTGCTCCCCAGCCTCTTGTTGCTACTTGCATTCAAAGTCCCCATGTTCTCTCTGCTGGTTTGCTTGGACCTTTGACCAGGTTGGGGTGCACAGAGGTGCTCCAGGATCAGGTCACCAAGGGCTGTTATTGGCATTTGTACAGTGTCAGTCTGAATCTGCATACATTTCTTGGTGTGTTTTCCAGTAGTCTTGTGATTGAACTAATTTTTCTGTATACGTGCTGGGTATCATGATAGAATACTGAAGATACAGGAAGCTCCTCTTTCGAGAACAGACAAGGGTTCAAAAGAAACACAGTACTGATTTGTCACAAATATCTCCCAGTCTTTCACTGGTGTAGAAGTTATACTCTATTGGCAACACTTGATAAACCTGGAGGGTGTTGAATATCTTGCCATGTTGGAATTGAATAACAGCCACATCTTTGCAAAATGCATTACTTGTTGGAGGGGGCTGAAATGTGAGGAATTTGCAGATCACCTTGGGTTAGCCCGATGACCTGCTCAGTTGTGAGCAACAATAGGCCTTCATTTGTATGCTGGAGAGTTCATCCCAGAGTAAACTACCGTCTTTGTAACATTCTTTGCACAGTTTAAAGAAGTATAAGTGCAATCAGGTAGGAAGACTAGAAATATAGTATTGTGTTAAGCATGTTGTAGAAATCCTCCAAAAACTGGGGATTTCTTTTCAGCTGTCTGGGAAGCTTCTTTAGTGTGACTCTGCTTTATAACCCATAGCAGGTGGTGGAATATCTCTGATGATATGAACAGCATTAAAACAGAATCAACATCCAAATTCTGGACCGTGACTCAAGTAAAGCAGTGCTGAAAAAAATTTCAGATACAGTTACTCTTAGATCCCCCGAGCATGCTTTTATGTGCTTGGAAGTGGCCAGACAGCATTAGAGCCATGATCAAAAATTGTCAGCTAGTTTAGACCTTGTGTAAGAATTGCTAAATAATACAATATTAATGGTATTTGGTTTTTTCCATTGAAAATCATGATGCTTTGCATTATTTTAAATGACAGAACTACCATTAAATTACCAAAACTGGATACTTGGTGGTGTATATATATATAAATCTGAGCCTAGAAATACAGGTTGCCCCTTGTAAGAAGTATCTAATTAATACTTCATCCAATTCTGTTTAACCATTGGGTTTAATTTTTATCAGGAGAGGGTGAAGGAATAGAGACCAGTAAAACTGAGACCTGAGTGCCTGAACTTAAAGTAAACACTTTCATTTATAGGTCGTTTTTCTAGATGAGTTAAATAGGTCAGGAAGCAGAAACAAGGGTTAAATGCTTTTCTAAAAGTCTCAGGAAATTGTGCTTCTGTACTTGTTCTTGCAGAAGTTTTGGTATCAAGGCCAGTGGCAACCAGAGTAGTCCTAGGGAAAATGCTTGATTATTGAAGTTGCAAAAATGTCTCAAACCAGTATTTGTTGCTCTCGAGTGACTGCCTGTAGCTATGAAGGGGTAA
This sequence comes from Atrichornis clamosus, assembly GCA_013400975.1. Lineage (NCBI taxonomy): Eukaryota > Metazoa > Chordata > Aves > Passeriformes > Menuridae > Atrichornis > Atrichornis clamosus. The sequence goes on from WBMZ01013051.1 coordinate 7,647, forward strand.
GAAAGTTGTTTATAGCTACTGGCTTGGTTTTCTTCAGCACATTTATTGAGTTGGCTGCTCTGCTGATGCTGTTTTGTATCTCATTCTTGGATGACATATAGGTGCTGGAATTATCTTGCTCAAATTGACTGTGGAGGAGACGGGGGGAGAAAAAGAAAAATGGAAGACCTGGCTTTACAGCAAGTATATTTGGGCGTGCAGCATGATGGAGTGGGTAGAGCAGTCTAGTTTAGACAGAACCCTGAGCTGTATTGGCAGCTTTTAAACAGGCTGCAAAAGGTAACCGAAACAAGAAAACTTGATTTTCAACAGGCTTGAATTCATTATGAAAAGGATAGCAACTTTCATTTTTCCTTCCTTCAGAGAGATTAAAATCACTGGGTTTGAAAGTTAGGAGGTGGGGGAGGTATTCCCAGTTGTATCAGTCATTGACTTTGTTTTCCTGGGTTCTTTTAACTGTTTCTGCAGTTCTCTACACTTAGATTGTAATCTTTTCAGTAGGAAAACTGTCTCCTTTGTTCTATACTGTAATACTGCCCATCACAAAAAAGGTTCCTTTTTCAACCCAAGCCTTGATTTGGTAACAGTGAGTAAGAACAGACATCCAAAACAGGTGTGTTCAGTGTGAACACAGCAGTCCTCATTCTGCAAGTGAAATCTTGTGTTCACATCAACATTTGGATACCACTGTGTTCTTCGAACTTTCCATCTCACCTTCCCCCAAGCTGAAAAAGAGAGCTTGTTTATAATACCAGTGGTAAATGATGTGAAATGAGTGTTATTTGGTACTGTTATCACTTCTACCTTGTCAGCCAACTCCTCACAACCCAAAGATAGTTCTGTTTTTCATCAAATTGTAGATGATGTGATTTCTATAATTTTTTAAGTATAGGAGTGTTTCTTTTAGTTCAGTGGGAAATGGTATCTGCAGGAGATAGCTACAAATGCACAATTAATTAGAAATTTCAAGTTGTGGTATTGAAAAACATATCTCAGTGATTTTATTGGATTTGATAGGGTGTGAAAGCAGAAGAGGAAGAACTAACAGTACTTGAGAAACTGCTTTTATTTTGTGGACTTTATGTGGGTATTTGGGTAATGTGGAAAACAATGAAGGAGAAGTTGATCGTATTTATACTAGGTCTTTTTATGTAACAAAAGGAGCAAGAAGAGAGACAGCAGAGGCATCTTGCAAGTGTAATTTTGTATCTGTTTTGTAAAGTTACTTCTAACTTTTGTTTCTGTGTGATAAATTAGAGGTATATGCAGTACACTGCATTCAGCTTTCAGCTCTAAACAATTAAACAGTCACTGCTTCTGTTTAGTAGTTCTTCTTTTCAGAAGCTGTCCAGATAACCTAGATGAACTGTAGCCCTCTCTCCTCCTATGCCTTACTGACCAGGGGTTTTATTTTGGAAAGCATGTCTAACATAAGAGTAGAACAGGCTCCCAGACACTAATTGTCATCTTCCCAAACATGATCAAGAGCGCAGGTGCAGTTTGGCTGGGATGCTGGAACTGAAGGAATATGAGAATGCCTTCTTGTGTTTGGGTACTGTCCTCACTATGGTATATATGTCAACGAAGGGTCTCGCACACACGTTGTTCGGGTGCCAAAAGTGAGAAATCTGCATTTAATGATCTCAAAATACTTTTTCTAGTTACCATTTTCTTTCTCAGCTATATTGTTTAAAGAAAAAACCTGAATGGCTCTTTTTAGTGAATTTGACCTCCACATTTTAGGGCTTGAAGAGTATAATAGACAATTCAGAAATACTTACTTAATATGGCCTGGAAAAGGCAAAGTTCAGCATGAAAGCAGAGTTCATCATAACACAGGAAGCTGTGCTGGGAGAACCTAGATTGTATAAACCAGTTTTCTTGCCCATTTGTGTTCTTTTAATTTCCTCCATAATTTCCTATGAATTTCCTGTTGATGACCTGTGACCTAGTTTCAGAAGATGAACTTCTGACCATGTGTGATAATGTTGTAAATGCCATAAATTGGACTGTTTATCCTGTAAGCCAGTAAAGATCATGTACTAAATTTCATTGTGGTACTTAACTTGGCCTCTTAAATTTTCACAGCATTTTAGAGTGATGTACCGTTCTTCATTTTCATAGGACGTTCTAAATTCTGCTCTCCTGAGAGTTTACATTCTTGGACCATACTGTGACCTCTTTCACTATATGTAAGCCTTAAACTAAATATTTTTTTAAACAGAGTGAAACGGAAATATTTTTTACAAGGCCTTCTTCAGATTTGTGTGCTTTTAGGTGTAATTACTGCATTGCTGGCTGGGTGAGTGGAGTGGACAGAAACTTCTCCTCTGAAGTTTATTGGCTTTAACGTGAAGTTTGGAACAGCTGCAACCTCCACCTATAAACTGGGCATGTCTGCAGCACGTCTCTTTTGAGAGATGGAGGACAAATACCAGTGGCCATGGAAAATTCACCCAAAGCTCAAGCCTCTCTCAGCCTCTGATTTCAGGGCAGTTTTACTGAGGGAGAGATGGGATCATGGGTGGGAGCAGCAATAGTTAACTGTTTGTCTATGCACTTTGTAGTAGTCCTGTCAAAAATTATAAATAAAGGAAGTCCATCTTTGGGGAATATTTAGGTGTTTGTAATATATTACAAATAGGTCTTTAGTCTCTGCTTTCTTTATAGATAAATGTAGTTTCTTTTCTTGCTCTTGAGATGCAAATGTTCCAATTGTTGAATTTGAAGAGTGAAATCTTGAAATCGTATTTGCATGGGATGTCTGCATAAGAATGGATCTGACTGAAATGTTTTTACAGAACACAGAAGCAAAAAATGGTTTTCTTCATTTTTTTTCCATGCAGCTCTAATGAAGTCTCAGTTTCTGAATAACTTTTTCAAATTTCTCTGGCAAAATATATAGCCATCTCCAAATGAAGCATTTCGCGGGTTTGGTTTTATGCTAAAATCATGAGGCATTTTCCTCTGAGTCAGTCTTAGGTTCAGTCTGTATAATTATTTTAATTGCAGAAATATTCTTCAATAACGATGGGTGTAAAATTAAGGCATGTTTTAGAAACCTCACTTTAAAAACCACATTCTTAACTACCCCTTTTCACAAGATATTGGAGGTATTGTCTATTTTAGAGCCACATACAATAACTTTTCATCAGACACATGGTCAGCCATATTGCCCATTTTGCAGCACAGTAAAACATTGTTTATGTAAGTTTATTAAATTCGATATGTTGCGGGCCTATGCTCTGTGTGCATGTGCTGATAGTTCTACATGAGAATGTACCTTGAGTCCCGAAGTGTGTCCTTTAGTGGGAAAAGTGCACAAAGTTTTAGTTGACTGTTTAGGTAGGAAACATTAACACACAGCAATGCTCCTTCCACAGACAGTGCACATATCCATCTCTCCTGCACAAATACTTTGCCTGCATAGGAGGATTGGAAAGACTAAGGAGAATATAGCTGTAACTGCTGAGTAATGCTCCCTTTTAATTGAGGTCTGCCTTTGAATAAGGGCCATAGATTGGACAGCTAGAGAAACTGGGGCAGGTTTACCAGAAACAAGGGCGGGTGTGAAAGCAGAGAACAAAAAGAGAAGTCGTGGGCAGAGTTGCTGTTCTGCCAGAGAAGGCTCGTGTTCTTGTGTCCTGGTCACGAGAAGTATCCTTCACTTTCACCAGCTCACCCTTAGATTTCAATTTAAGTCATTTAAGTAATTTAAATCAGGGCAATCACTCTTTCACTTGCATGTCTCTGAGCTCATTTCAAAGGCTAATAATTGATACCTCGTTTTTCTGCCTACCGGATGATAATCTCATTCAGTTTTCATCCCAGTGCTGATTGTTCCAAATAGAGCAACAGGCATGTAACAGTACAGTATACTTGGCTTTTCATGGTTTTTCTTTTTTATCCTAACAATGATCTGTTTTTCACACCCACAAGCAATGTACTTAAGTAAAATGAATTGTTTCACTGTAGCTTACATTTAGAGTTAAATCCTGAAAAGGTGAGTTAAAAGAGTTGAGGTAAAAATCTCTATCTGCCTGTGTCATCATAATTCATTCACTAATTAATGTGGCAGTCGAATAGGATGGTGTGTATCAAGCAGTGAGAAAGCATACCAAATGGTGTTGATATTGATATTGAATTTTACTAGTGGGCTGATGTCAAACCAAGCTTTGTCAGTACTAGGTGTGTCAAAATTGTCTGATGGGACAGCTGCTCATGGAAAGTGTCATTTTATCTCTAATAGCTAATTAGCTTCAAATCCAGCTTTTCAGATCAGAGCATTTGACCTCTTTTGTACTCCTGAATGTGATTGCTATGCATAACTTTGGGAGGGCTATTTTGTTATGGGAGACCAGCAAGGAGGAAAAAAAAAAAATCTAAAACCTGCTCTGGTATATATTGCCATTCAATAATAGTTTTGGATGATGTTTTTCCAGCAAGAGCTGAAAGGAGTGTGGAAAATGTTCCTTTTTTTTAACTGTAAGTGAGAACCTAAGAGGGGCTGTGCCAGTTGAGATCCAGGTCTGTCTTGCACACTCTGCTGTGTCCAACTATAAGCACAAATGTCTACGAAAGTGGAAGGAGAAAGTGTATGTGGTGCTCTGCTCTACACCCAGCATGCTCCCCACTTCCAGTTGGTTCAGGCAGTACAGTTTGTTTAGCAGTCCTCATCATGTGTCACTTGCAGGTATATTCTGTGATACCAGGCGGTGTTAGGGGAGTGACAACTTCTTGCCTTGCGTGCAGGGAGCTGCCCTGTGGTTGCCCTGAGTTGTGGGCATTGTCAATACTAAACTTGCGTTAGGTCTCATCCTGTCCTCTTTTGTAGCTTTTCTCAATAATGAGGAATATATGCACACGTGAAGAAGGTTTTGAAGTTCTTGGTATTTTTGGTAATAGAAGAACAGCAGATCAGCTGTTAGGTGAAGAGGCAACATTAATCCCATCTCTCCAAACATAACATATACATTCCAGATTCCTGTAATTGGGATATTAATAGGATTCATGTCATCACACATTCTCTTCTAAAGTTATGAAAGAAGCATTTGTTAATTATTTCTGTAATTCCATTTACTCCTTTCACATGGTTTTCTTCCCTCAGTTCCTTGCTTTCCTTGCCCTCTGAATTCTGGGCCTCATGAGCCGTCTCATTTTGAAGGTGACACGTGCCTAGATGAAAGGCTTGCATTAAGGAGGAGTTTCTTGTTATATCAACTCTTGACATTCCGAAAATGTCAACTCCTGATTCAAATTGCAAGCAGGATCTGGTGCCAAGGCATTAGTTGTTTCCAAGTCTTCTGCTTATTAGTAAGGCAGAACTGCTGTTTCAAGACAGAACTGACCTGAGAAAATGCTGCAGAAGTGCGTCCTAATGTTTCATGTCTCCAAGGTATCCCCTTGCCTTATTTTGGAGGCGTTGACTGTCTCACAAGATTAATTTTGGTTCATCTAATAACTAAAGGCCTTTCCAGCATGGCTTCCTGAGCTTGTGACACATTGGGTGTCTCAGTGAAAGTACTGTTTTTTGCAGGAGCCAAATGTTAGGCTGATAAATTGGACTGTGTGGGTTTCAAAATCCACATACCTGGATTTTTATATGGGCCTGAACTGACCCTGTCATCAGGGGTCAATTCAAATAGGTTCTCATCAAAGAGGTTGCCTTTGGAAACACTGGTGGAGTACAGAGCTGTATCCAGCCACTGTTGTCTCTCTGCAGAGCTGCCAAAGTATCCATCAAAATTATGTCCCCAAGCCCTGTCAATTCATAGACCAGCATCATAGAAATATGTTTTCTGAAATAAATTTCAGGTGTGTTGTGTAGATGTGGATGGAGACAACCTGCATGTGGCAGTTCTTCCGGAGATGGTCAGTGCATGCACTGCGCGTGGTCCAGCTCTCCCAAGGGACCCTCTGTGTGCATTCACTGATGCTCATGGAAATCATCTTTTTGCTGTGCACGTACAAAATAACTTCGCTGCATGTGCTGAGCAGCATAATATATTCATATAGGTTATATATCGTTTTACTTTATGCTTATGTTCATTTTAAGACTGCTCTCTTTAATTTCCACCCTTCTGCTGAACGTTTTCTATATTGCTTGTTAATATAACATCAGAGCATATTGATTTAATATATTTTATTTGAGTTGTATACCAATATGAGTGTATTTTGTTTATGCTTTGTGTACATCTGCAGGTGTTTATTTAGATGTACATGCTGTTTGTAATTGATGTTGCAGATGTGTTTCCTAGCAAGAAAATACAAACATTGGAAAAACAATGCAAATGGTAGAAAATATAGGATGTAAAACAGTAAATATGACAAAAAAGTGATAAAATTTTAATAATATACTTCAGTTAAAAAAAAAAAAGAATTTTCTCTCAGCAGTCTTTGAATTTGTCACTTCTTTTTTCATCTGCAGAAGTGTTCTTAGGCACCATTGTAGCCCTGAGATTCCCACAGGACATTGGCTTTTGTCCACTCCAGTCCATGATCCAATCTGTCTAGTGGGTGCTTAATCACAGTACTTCAATTTTAGAGTCTGAAGCTGCTATTCCACATTTTTAAAAATTGCATTTTAAATTCTAGTGCACAATAAAAATATATCAAATGTCCTTTACAGGGTTTCAAACCTTTATTTTGTGAACTCTTGAAAAAAGTATGTGCTTTTAATCTGTATTAGCTAATCTAGAAGCACCAGCAAAGGTCATATGTTAAATGTTTAATTTGGTTTCTCTAATTGCAGGATCATTAAAAATGACCTAATAGACCACGGGGTCAGATTCTTCTCTGTGTACCAGTACAAATCTATTGATTTTTAATTGAGTTATTGCTAGTTTATTGTAGCCTAAGAGCAAAAGCAAGTCCATTGCCTTTGAGTCTTTTGCTCGCAGCAGTGGAATAGTTTCTCTTGACAGAGCCAGGCAGCAAAATTGGACTTCACTTGATGATGCTCAGGGAAGACCAAGATCATTTGCAGTATGAAAATCAGCATGCTTTAGTGCTGCATTTGTTAGTGGTGTTGGTTTATTCTGAACCATCTGATTTCAAGGGAGATAGTCACGCTGACATGGAGTAATACCATACCTATCTTTGCAGCAGCTATCATTGAAATGAGTGGTGTTAGTACTGTGGCAGTGGTGCTCTTGGTGTGGTCTCGTGTGCATGTAGGCTGGTGATGCCCTGCTTCCACAATGGGGAAAGTGGGGACCTACAGCTCTTGGTGCTCAGGTGGAGGTGAAGGAGACCCTGAGGCACTTCTGTCAAAAGACTGACGGGAAAAATCTGGAGCCAAAAGTGGTTACTGCTGAGTATTACTCACAGACTATCCTAAAATCAGGGCAAGATGCCAGGTTTTGTGGTGAGATGTCATGCCTTGCTGATATGTGCTGTGGTGTGACATCATAGAGTTTACCTTTCCCTGCCATGATCCTGACCTGTGCCTTGCTGTCATTGCAATGCAGCAGTCCCTCATCTTGACTTTACAGCAGAAAAGCAGGCAGAAAACTGAAGTGTTCAAAGGGAGATTTCGCTGAGTGGAGGCTGCAGAGCTTTTCCCTGGTAGTTACTCACAACTAGCTATTAAAGTGAAAAAAATCCAAGATATTTTTGTGAGCTGTGCTTTCCATCGCTTTGTCTCATCTCTCCCTTATGGGTGCTCTGGTGTCTCTCTGTATGTCTGGGCTTTGGCTTCAGTATTTCCTCAGTACTTTTTGTGGTGGGTCACCAAGACTTGTGGGAGCGTAAGACCTTTGAGACTACCCCCTCTCTGTCAAGTTTGCTTGAGGCTGTCCAGGAGTTATGATGTGGAAGAACTGACAGTGCAGGGCTAGGAGAGACAGCAGTGTCACACCACGCATTCCATCATGAAACCAAACCCTCTGAAAAGTCTACAAACACGTCTCCTATCTGGGGACCCTAATTTCAGAGTTTTTAATTTACTTAATAGTTGGATTATAGAAAAAGTATGGTTAAACCCAAAGCATTTTATTAAGTGCAAAAGCTGTCTCTTCCTAATCCCAATTTCATTTTCTCTTCACTGACAAATTAACACATTCTTTTCAGATTTTCCCCCTTCCTCTTTCAGCAGTGGAAAGAAATAAGCTGGGTAACTGCTGGAAACCTGTAGGCTATGCTCTCTGTTGCAAAGCATAAGTGCCCCTTTCTACTTTGAAGCAAGGATAGTATATTTAAATTGGCATCAAGGGGAACCTTGAATGTGTAAATACTAAAGGAACAGGTCATAAATAAAGTTGGAACATTCAGCAGCACTTCACAAGGCTGAAATGAATTATATGAAGTGCCGTGTTAGCAAATGTTTATATAAAACATGCTACAGTATTACATTGAACAATTATACTTCTCTTATCTCAGGCACTTATCTGTAGCTAAAGCCAAGCAGCTTGCAGGTTTAAGTTGCTCAGTACTTTTGAAGTCAGTGTGGTAATGAAATATGCTAAGCAGCTGGGTTTTGTGTGTGAGCATTTTGAGTATTTTTCTTGGCGTGACTACTTTTAACTTTGAAGACACAAAAGTAATGTAGTCAACAGGAAAAGGCCGGAGTCTAATGAGTTTAATTGCAAGAGCTGATGTTGGTAGTTGCATTTAAACCTTCTCTTTAGTACTTGCACCTCAACTTCGCCGTTTTTGGAAGTCTTTTGTATAGAAATACTTACATTATATGAGTGTAAATACTATGCTCCCCTCATGTCACCTCTTTCACAGCCAAAAAGGGCTTGGATGACATGGTCAGGGGCAGCGTGGTGGGACTCTGAGACCCTTTGTACAAGGAGCTGATGGCCTGTCACCAAACCTGTCTGACCAAGCATTTGTGAAAGGATGGGAGTAGTGCAAGCTATTTTGTTGAATGTCTTGTGGCTACTGCTGTATTGTATAATTATAAAAGCTACCTGAAACCTGTTCAGACCAGCAGTGAGAGTATATGAAGGGTATATATATTGTTTGTGGAGATAACTTGTTTGTAGAGATCTAGAAATCATAGTCACACTCGTACATTTCTTGATATGAATGGGTTTGTTGTATTGGTTTTGTTATTTGAAAAGCAAAAGGCATAACCTGCTTTTGTAGCTTGCATTCAGATAAGAAATTCATGTTTGCTGTATAATTTCAAATGGCAGAGATTTTTTTTTTCTTTCACAAAAGTTAGAATCTTATGTTGCTTGTCCTTGCATTCATGATTATAGAAGATAACATCATTGGGATTGCAGATACAGTTTACATGGAAGAATAGCATTAAGGAACAAATTAATATTGGATTTATATGTTTTCTTATAGTTCATCAAACAAGACCAGCCAGCTCTTCTGTGGGATTAGCAAATCTCTGTGCTTGGTCACTAGCGCAAAGCTCAGAAATACTGTGGTCTGACTTTAGAGGTCAAGGGTGGGATGCACTTTCTGGTGGTTCTCAGAGCATCAGCAGCACGAAACAAACGGAGCAAAAAGTACTGACATGTGAAGGGATTTATAAGCTGTGTTTTGTGGGATTTATAGTAATTTTTTCCTCAAAAGGTCACTGACAGATCTTCCTTACACCAAGAAAACAAGTTGTACTTCAAAGACTGTGTCACCAACAGAAAGAGACCATTTTTATTTGTTTTCTTTACTGATATTTTATGGTGTCCTCTCAAACACCTTCATACATCTCAGGACTTTTGGTGATCCAACAGTGAGCGGCTCTGTTCTGAATTATTTCCAAAATAAAACTTCTACTTCTTCATGTGCACTTTACCAGCAACTTTCAGATAGTTTCCTGTGATGTTTGTAGGCAGTTTGACCTGTAAAATATCCGCAAGTATGAGGAGAATTTCAGAAAAGTAGATTAAACCACTGATTTTGAGCTACTAGTACGTCTGCTTTACCTCTGGTTCTCACAGATGACAGTCCATCTGTGCAGCAGCAAGATGTTTTTGCTTTCAGCCTTTACCCTGAACCCTCCTGCCTTTATCTCACCCTCCCTTCTTCTGTGTGCTTGGCCACCAACTGATGACCCTGCTTTTGGGAAACTTCCCTTCCCACAACTTTGTTTTCTACTATTGTAAAACATAGGTAGAGCTTGAAGTGCAAAACAAGACCAAGGGAATCAAAACAGAGCTCTGACAAATCAACACAAACAAGTTATCAAGACCTATTGGATTTGGGAGTACAAGCAATTGCTCTTCAAGTTACTGTGGATATTAGAATACTGATTTGGAGAGAGAATATTTATGATGTTTTTTGCTACTTAGGTGGCATGCATTTATGTATTGTCTCTATATGGATTCATTTACTTGTTTCCAAAAGTAGTGGTGCTTTCCTCACACATAGTCAAGATGTTTTACTGGAATGCAAAGCAATGCAAATCAGGGTCTTCTCAGTAGAGATCAACAAGAAGTCGTAGCAAGTTCAATATATTTTGAGTTTCTCTTGCTATCTTTTAGTTTAAAAAATCTTAATTTAAAAATCAAAACCGAATGTTGTGGACTGATCAATAGCATGACTTGTTTGTGATTTGTGGGTAAGTTTTTTTGTTGATTTTGCCGATTTGAATCCTTATGGTTTGGCGGAGAGATAAGGTAGTTGTGTTTATTGTTTGCACAAGCATATTTTATCTGGAGATGACAGTGGTATGTTCAAGTAACAGTTTAAAACTATTTAAGGACAAATACATGTATGTTAGGTAGAAGTCACTAGCCAAAAACTGTAGTAAAATTATCTTGAATTTGTTCACCTAACTTTATGTAGCAGGCAGCAAAGAAGCTTAATCCCAGAAATATCAACTCAGATGTTAAATGATCTGGGATGTTACTGTTCCCCCATTTTTAGGCCATTCATTAAAAAGAAAGAAAAGAAAAAAGAAACTGCGAGTTGAAGTCAAAATAATCTGACTTTCAATCTAGTCATTCTTTTGTGCAAAAAGTACTGGTTTTTGGATCACGTGGCTCACTTACTCATGTGGCAACTTAAGTTCTAGTGGCAAGAATACTTGTTCTAATTCAGTGCATTCAGGATTTTAAAGTAGTTTAGTCAGACTTTTATATTTGAACTAAAATAAATAGGCATATGGCAAGTGGAAGAATGTATAATCACTCTGCTGCCTCAAAATTCTTTTGAGGTCAAGAATTTGAAAACAGGAACCTATAGTGCAATTTGTGAACACAATGGGAACAGCTGGTGCTCAGCACTTTTGAAAATGAGGTCACTTTATTCTTGGTTGAAATGTGCAAAATGGGTCATCTGGGCATAGGCTTAAGACAAAGGCTAAGCACGTGGCCTTTTATAACCAAGTTGTCCATGTTTCCAAAACTAGTTAGTTAAAAGAATTCAGTGAAACAAGGAAACACTGGGATAGGTCTGCAGTTTCCTAACTTTTGGAAGCATAGTTCCTTTGCTTCTACTCAGAAAATAAATCGTTGCCATATATTTTCAAAGATCTGCTCATGCTGAGGATGACATCATCCATATTTTCCACAGTCACCCCTCCCTCTAATGCCTTTCGGCTCGTCCTTCACATAACCTACTTTAGGAAACACTGCTCTATTGTACAGTCCTTGGGAACACTGCCTCTCCACCAGTCTCAGCCCTGGGACTTCCCTGGTCCTGCCAGTAAAACAAAGGAGAAAATCCCAAACATGCACAAACTCCATAGCATCACTAGCAAAATCTAAGGATGTATTAGGAAAGATAACAAGAACTCTACTTTGATTGGATTTTTGATTTTTCATTATTAATATGCTATTCAAAATATACGTAAGTTAGTGGTGTTAACACCATGTTTTACACTTTTGTTACTTGAACGGCTGTTGCTAACACATCCAAGGTGATGGTATGAGTCACAGAATACAGGTATATCAGAGCTGGCAAACTTGAGACCTGATACTGATTGCTGTTGAGTGTTGCATGACATGCGTAACAAGTTTGGCATGAGAACTCATACGTGCTTTCAATAGGAGTGTGCAGGTCTTGAATTCCAGACCCTGCCTCCAGTCATCCCAGTAGCCTGTACAAATTGGCATCTGACTGAACACCTTGAGTGTCAAGATCATAGGAAAAATGCAGATTGGAAGAGATCCTAGGTTGCTGTAGTCCAAGCTCTTCCTTCTGAGTACACACCATTCCTCTCATGTAGAGTTGGACCTTTGTGCACAAACAATGCTTTTCAAATCAAAATAAATTCTGTTAATTTAGTTGGGGAATAGTACATGCAATTCACGTTGGCTTTAAGCAAAACCTTGAAGCCCATGCTATAATAAACTGCATTCCTAGTTCAAGTACTACCCATTTTGTCATTGATGATCTTACCTAGAGGAATATTTTGTTAAATCTAACAATTTACTGCTTTAGTTCCAAAAAACAGTGATTTTGTTGATTACATAACACTTCTGTGTCCTTGCTTGTATTTTTCATGCAGTTTTGTGACTGGTTGATGGAATAACCCAAGAAAGTATGCAGCAACATTGACAAGAATAAATGAAGCACAAGGGGAAAAACACCCCACTGCCCTCAAACCCTGTGTATTTTGTCTCCTGAGGTGGACCTATGCTGGAGTTAACCAGGGCTGCATCTCATAGCTGGCACCACATTTCAGATGTGCCTATGGGAATGCTTCTCATTCTTTTCTTATTATTCTAAGTTTGAATTTACTGAGGCAGGCTTGAAGATTGCCTGTGTTTGAATGAGGTGATTTGCCTGTATAACCAGGCTTATGTTTTGCCTAGTTTTTAACAAGAGCTGTTGAAAAGTGCGTGGAAGAAGATGACCAAGTGGTCATAGCAGCAGTACAAAGAATTCTGGACTGGAAAATCAGAATGCAGTTAGACACCTGCATGGTTGGCAAAATGCAGCCAGGACTAAGCAGGATATCAGCACACATTGTTGCAGAACGGTGCTGCTTGTATCGTGTGTGTTATATAGATTTGGATTTGGAAAGTGCTTTCCTTCCATTGAAGAAACTTTCATTGAACACAGTAAGTACTCAGTGACAGCTAATTACTTAGTATGAAGATGCAGAATGGCTTGGGGTTTTTTTCTCCATACCACGAGGTAGTCAGACATACTGTCTTTTGATACCACGTGGCTTTACTACTTTTGGTTTCACCACTAGAGGAAAGCACTTAAAAAGCAAATAAGATTCCTGTTTCAGTGTCTTTCTGTTTCAAACGTTTGCCTTGGGTGAATTGCTGCACTGAAGTGTAATTAATCACTAGCCACAAGATGGAACAAGGGTGGCTGGCATAGCAGACAGAAGAAAAATTTTCTGGAGGATGCCCAGATGAATGGGCCAGTTCTGGAGGAGCAGTGGTAGTGTGTGTCTTGTTTTCATTACATGAATTGTGTCTCCCTTTTGACTTCATCCCAAGTTCGAGGAGACAGTTTTCAGGTCGTGGGGGAGGCTATTCCAGCTTTTGCAATCACTGTAATTGATTCTGGCTTTGCAGAAGAGGTATCGAAAGAATAATGGTAGTATTTACTAGTCATTTGTATTTCATTTCATCCTCACTTGAAACTGTTGTTGAACTAATAAATATAACACCTTTGAAGTTACTTCTCTAGGATAACAAGCGTAGTCACTCCCATCCTTGCAGAAGTTGCATGCTAAAGAAGCCGCATTTAATGCGGATTCCATTTAGAAAAGAACCATTTCTGGCATCCCTACAGTATCTGTTACATGACCATGTTTTGTTTCTTAGAGCTGAAAGGTTTGTGCATGTGTTTTATGGATAAAGCTGTGTGTCCTGTAATAATGGAGCAGTGGTTGGGGAACTCTATTATATATTTCCCTTGAGGTGGACAGTTTTCTTTTCAGCCTTCCACACAGCCAACACTTGAAAACAACCCTTCCTCAAAGTGTAAATGTCAATACAGGTACGTGGCAAGCCAATTCTGGTTCTGCTTTAAGTATAGTAATTGAAAACCTTTAGACTGCAAATGTCCCCTTAATATGGAGCAAGAGGAATAGAGTTGCAGCTCAAAGCCTGTGATCTGCTTGGAGAAAAACTGTCCTCAGTGCAGAGACCATAAAGCAATTTTATGGATGCCTTTAGAGGACAGTACACTAGCTCTGAGTAGGGTGACTATTAGGAAAAAATAAGTTATATTCTGGGATAAGACTTCTGCATGCTACAGTTTCAGGGAGACAGTTGTAATCAAATCTTCCTGAGACCACAGAGCAGGGCGAGGGAAGAAGCCCAGAGGTGATCCAAAGTTGCCTTCACCAATCTTGACATACCCTGGTAGGCAGCAATGAGCAGAGACCAGAGAATAACCTAGCGTGCTCGTTGTCTGTGCTGCAACAAGAAAGACTGTAAAATCCATTGCTTTGGATTGTAAACTTACACATTTTAAGCATAAACAACCCACACTCTACCAACTGCTTAGGTCAAACTTAAGGTGCTTTGCTTTCTTACGTACCTAAAGTAGTGACTGCGTAACAGCTCTGACGTCTTCCCCTGTGAAGTGCAGTGTTGTTGCTTGCCATACTTAGTGTTGGATGATGTGTCAAACTCCTTGATTCAAACAATGTTCAGGTTGTAATTAGCATTGTCTGCAATGTTCTAGTATTAACTGTCATAAGAAATATTACTAAACATCTTATCTGTGCCAAAATCTTATTCACATACTCTGAACCTCCATCCCAACACTTATGGTGATTGTAGAAGAAAAATTTATTTAACAAGTAATGCATATTTGCATGTATGTATATATATCAGAAAATACACAGACATATTTGATTCTGCACTTTTAAGCTTTTCTGTGCATTTTTTGGTACATTCTGTACTATTTAGTTGATTTCAGTGTGACTTACTGGTATACTGAACTCTGCATCTGTTTTGTTAGGTTTTTGTAATGTTTTTACATTTTTAATTGAAAGCTGTGTGGACCTATGTAGATTCTTTGTCATGCATATGAGCACATTATGCAGGCTTGCTTTATTCTATCTCTGTGAGTCTTATTTTAAGCGTTTTCTGTCTTCTGCTTTTTGTGCTATGTGATAAATCACATACGTGATGCTTTTGTTCTGATTTTGTGGACAGATGACTCACAAACTCTTGAGACCCTTTGTGATTTCCTTTGTCATGATGAATATTCATACCAGTGTATATTTTTACAATGCTTTGTGTATCTGAGCAAAATTCACTTGGAAAATCACTCTTGGAAATCATGCACAATGTTTTGTTGATGTTGCTACCGTAGATTTTCATTCTTATTTCATTGAATTAATACATTTTTGCCCAACAATAATATTGAGTTCTTCAAATGTTTGATGTCAGATGCTTTTGTCTTAGTCTTTTTCAAGAGTATTATGGCCAACAAACTTAAGTCTTTGCTGTGCTAAATTGATTCTCAGAGTAATTCTTAAGTATCTGTCACATTGTAAAAATACTTCTTTGATTCTGAGGGGAAATGGTGGGAAGGACCTAAGAGACAATTTCTTAGGACCCATAATGATAGTGAAGTTTTGGTTTAGCCTGACCTCTGCTGGGTAAGTCTTGGCCTTGGCTCTTCCTCACTATCCCAACAGAACACTGTTCTCCCTTTGTATTATTAATGACCTGTCCATGACCAGAAATTCAAGTCTTGACTCTACAAGCACAGAGACTTCATCTAAATTCAAATGCCTGGTGTGCTGCTGAAAATACCCTTCTATTCCTGTTGTAATTATTTATTTGTTTTGCAATCGGGTACCTTTTATGTTGGGCACAATAAAATAAAGGATTATAAGTGCTGCAAAGCCTTAAACTCTATGTATCGAAAGAGAAATAAGATGCAAAAGAGATAGAGGTGCAAAATATATGCAGAGTAAAATATTCTCCTACATTTTGTACTGCCAGTAAATTCTGTCACTGAAATAATAGTACAGCAAAGAAGAATCCAGATTATTAACTATTGTGTGCGAGAGAAACCTCACTTTGAAATTTGGAGAGTGTGGAATAAATCATCCTTTGGGAGCTTGGGAGCTTTTATTCCCTCTTTTTGCAGCACAACCATTACCTTCCCTATCCCTGTAGTTATGTGCAGAACAGCTGAGTTAAAACCAACTTCTGTAAATGATACATAAATTGAATTGATTTTTGTTTTAAAGATATCAACAAGGCAAAAAGAGATAGGAGTGATTCTTAACCTTCTGTCATTCAGCCGTCGTCTGATGATGAGAACTTGTATGTGTGTGTGTGTGTATGTGTGTCTGTTAGGGAGTGTGTACACAAATGTTGGTAAGATAGATAGAGCCCGTCCATTCTGAAATGAACAGGCCTGTCAGCAGCGAGGACGTAGGATGTTGTTTAGCATTTAGGTCACCTCTTTCTAGTGGTTTGGTGTTAAGCTCTCTTTTCCCAAGACATTGGGAGAGCAATGGGAATTGCCTATCTGCCTTCAAATCACTGTGGCTACCAGAATAGGCAGAACTGTCCTGCCACAGGAGCTGGTGGAGTCCCCCATGACATTTGCAAGGCAAGACTCAGTAACATTTGCCTGGGGGTTGTTCAAGACAAAGCTGGGTTACAGACCTGTTACCTGTCATCACTAAGGATGGGAAAAGGGAAAAAATGGAAATGTGGGGTACCATATTCTCACATGTCAGCTTGACTTGACTGAGCAGTGCTGTAAGGAAAATGGTGTGCATTTGCTTTTGTGGCACAGGTTCAATATGGATCACTGTGCTGGGTGATGGGGACGTAAGCGATCCTTGTTTTATGAAGTATTATGGAACTTTGAGAACTTGTCAAAAGCTGTGAGTATAGCTTGCTGATCTTTTATTTTCCTGAGCACTGACACCTTTAGACTGTGAAACTAGCCTGATTTGTTAACAAGTGAAAACACTGGAAGGAAAAAAACCCAAAACCTTTTGAGGACATTCTAGTTGCTTGTACTCAGTTGTATTTTTCTTTAAATATGTAAAACAGAGGATGTCCTACTGCTTGGGGAAATACGGCTTCTCATTTCTAACTAAGCTTATATTCTTCATGTGGAGGTACAAGCTGTGGTGCGATAAGGATGGGGTTCATGGAGCTGAAGTGTAATACCTGGTTGTGTATTCTCAGGAGACACTGTTTGTTTCCTGTGTGACTAAATGTATGAAATGGTGATTGGTAACCAATGGAGGCAACCACTGGAAAATTAGTGTACCTCTCAGGTAGATTACATGCCTAGACTGGGAGAGATTAGGCATAGATGGGTAGGTACTAACAGGATGTTGAGCTAGTTGCTGACAGAGCTGATTCCTCTTCTTTCTTGACTTTGAACCTTAGTTACATCCTGAAAATGGAAAGTGGACCAAGAAAGAAAAATAAAATATAAAAAAACCCCAAAACAACCCTACAGTCCCCCAATCCACCCACCCCCCTCCAAATGAACAAACAAAAACCCAAAAGTAACCAAACCTCCAACCCAAACCAGAGCTTTTGAGTATCGGTTTTGGATAGCCAGTTGTGGGAATAAAATGAGGGTGCTACTGCCTGGGAGGAGTTCTGACTTCTGCAGTAAACTGGGTAGAAATTCTTCCTCTTGGCACCATCGGGTTATCCTGTGATTGGAAATGCTGAGTAGCATTTGAAGCCTGTGGGTTCCACCCTGCTTCCAGTCCTGCCATCTTCCAGGCCAGCGGCAGAGGCCTGTATCCAAACAGGTGCTTGGAAAATGTGTTCAGGATGCTCAGCTTATTTAGCAGTGTTTTCATGTGCCATCCCCAAAGGGCCATCCCTTCATTTCCCATGGTCAGGTGAAGAGCTGGTTAGTTCTGTCTCTTTGGTCTGGGTAGCCAAGGGACCATTGTGCTGATGCTTGTTTGCTTGTAGGTCTGCCCTGGTCATAGACTTGTCCAGTTTTGCTTTGGAGGAAAATAATTTTCCAGATACCTTCCCCTTTAAAATCCAGGGCTTCATAATGCATGTCAGCATCTACTGGGAACCCCCTCGGGTTAAGTATCTCTCACTTTTTCCTTTAAATCTTTTGTTTGTCTTTTAGCTTAAATTTTTAAAAATTGCGTGAATTGCCCTAATGCTGTAGATATTTTTTCTCTCATGAGTTTAAAAACTGTCTCTATTTTTTTTCATAGCTGTT
Source organism: Atrichornis clamosus (assembly GCA_013400975.1). Lineage (NCBI taxonomy): Eukaryota > Metazoa > Chordata > Aves > Passeriformes > Menuridae > Atrichornis > Atrichornis clamosus. The sequence continues at coordinate 25,707 of WBMZ01013051.1, forward strand.
TAGATTCCTTCCCCTCCCCCTCCACTCCTGCTTCCTTCATTTTCCATCTCATTCTGGAAGAGCATCTCCACTTTCTTGTTATATCATGTGTGCTCTTGTGTGTTCTTTTGCTCTCCCCCATCGCTATCAGCCCTCCCCCATCCTTTCAAGCAGGATAGAGCACACTTCTAATCACCTGTACTTTTTATCTTTCTGAATCTTTAGCAAAGCCTTTCTGATCTCTCTGTGTGTTCTGGAGCAGAACATGCCAGGATCAGGACAGGGTGAGGTTGAAAACAAAATCACTGAAGCAACGATTGAGAGTCATCTTGAAAGTAAAAAGTTAACCTTGTGTTTCATTATCTTCTTTACAATAGCTGGAAAGTTCTTTCCATGTTTGTACATTTAAAGTGCTTGCATTTTGAATGAACTCAGGAGGTTATTTGAAGATGTAAGGTGCTGGGATGAGAGTTTCAAATGCATTGTTTGAGCACATTTATGTGCTTTGGAGTCTGGCATTTGTCACATCAAAAAATTTAAGTTGTTCTCCCTTTTTTTGGTTTTGTTGGGTTTTGATTTTGGTTTTGATTTTTTCATCCTTTTAAGGGGGTGCAAGGGGGTTAGTCAGAGAATCAGGATAATGGCTTTAACAAATAGAAGTAGTTTGTGTGAATATTTCCACAAGCAGCTCCTCATTCAAACATTATTATAAATGCATTTTAAATCTCTTTTACCCATATATTGTTGTGTACATCCTTTGGGATTGTATTAGGATGCGGCACACATTTAACTCCCAAGATAAGGAATTTTCTTTCTGAAGAGGTTTCATGGCATCATCTGTGGTATTCATGAAAGATCATAATTTTCTTTTTCGTTTTTTCTCTTTTTTTTTTTTTTCACATGCTCAGTATTTACCTAGATTTTTGTGGCAGCCTTCTACAAAGGTAAAAAGTCCTGTTAGATAAAGCAGAAGTTCAGAATGAAGTTTCTAGCAAAAATTGTTTTCTGCCTCTGAAAGTTTGCCTGTGTCTTAATTTGCTGCACTTTCAAAAAGTTGGTGCTACTTTTTAATGGACATTTTATTTTTTTCAGCTAATAGCTGGTTAATGAATAACCCTGACTGTTGCAAGGTTACAAGAATGATGCATCCCATACAAGAGAGGCATGGGGACATTTCCAGTGGTACGTCTACCTTGTTTTGTGAGACACTATTCATTAAATTGACATTTAAAAGAGCTGGTGTTAAGTTCTTCACTTTGTGAGAGGCAGGAATTATGTCACAGGACTTGTCTCTTTTACATCTTGGTAATAGACAATGAATATTAAATGATGCTCTTAAGGATCTGGGCTCCAATAAGAGACAGTAGAAAGACTTGCAGATAATCGACTCTTGACAACAGAGCTCAGGCATAAGATCACAGAGATGACAGACAAATGCCTGAATGTTGTGTCCAGGTTTCAAGAACCTGTCCACCAGCTGGATCCTCTTTTCACAATGCTTATTTATTATTTCTATTTGATATGTTCATGACCAGTGACAAAATGACCGCTTTTCATGGACTTTGAGTGTTGATGAGCTTTAAGACAAAACCCCAGCAGATCTTTGAAACAGCTTGGGTGCTTTTGCCATACAGCAACCAAAACCCGTTTTTCCAGAGTATGCATTAGAAATGGGTGACAGAATGCTTTCCTTAGTGTGATTTGTTCACTTCCAGAAAGGTAACTCTTTCTAATCCCTTGAACATCAAAGTAGGAACAAACTGGGGGCTGGCAGTCCCTTCCTACCTAAAAGCTTGGTTAGGTGCTCTGAATCTTATTCCCAGGAGCAAATTGTCTGCTCCTGAGACTCCCACCTCATTCACTGAAGTTGCTTAATCTGCAGCATTGACCTGAAAAACCCTGCTAGTTCCACTTTCTTCCAGCAGCAAGCCTGGGCTGCTAAGCTTGACAGTGTCCTGAGCTGATAAGCAACTTGCAAGGTGGGGAGGATGAAATCATGCTCTGGACAACATTGCCATTCTGGTTCTTTGCTTGTGGCATGACGTTATCAGTACAGAATCAAGATCTGAAATTAAAAATAAACATTTTCAAAGCAGTCCTGCAGCCCCACAGGGGCTTGTCTTAATGCTTGCTTCTTTGTAGCCTGTGTTCCAGGTATTCAGATGCTTCTCCAGCTAACATCCTTCCCACAGCTGCCTTCTAGTAGGGGCCTGATTCAGAAGACAGATGTACTTGTTGTCTTTGAGTCCCACCTCTTGCAACTGCTGCAGGTGATTGTTAAATCGTTTCATAAATGATCCATTTTTAAACCAGGTTTTTTTCCCCACCGTTCCTCTTAGAAGACTGTGCCGTTACTCACTGCTGTCATGGCTAGCAGTCGGTCTCAGTTCAGTCTGGATTTTCTGTTTGCTGAAACAGTGCTGTTTTCTGGGTGATGCATGGGAAGCATCTCCCCCAGTGATGGCTGACTTGGATGCTTACTGTTTGTTCTGCCTAAATGCATAGCTTGGCTTAAAGAGTGGTGAACTTCTGTGGTGTAAAATTAGGTGTTTTTTAAGGTTTACATTTTAGGTTAGAAGAAGAATTCTTGTGACAGTCACTTTAGATGCTGACTAAGTTTTTGGATAGAATCTGTTCTGTAGTATATTGGCTGTTTCCTTTTGGTTTCTTTTCAGTTTGTTGTCTCTGTGAGTGTGATGGACAAGATCTCTGTTTCAGACTTAAAATATTCCTGCTTTCTTTTTGAAACATTTCTCCAAGCTCTTTTTTTCTTCTTGCATGCATGAAGTGCTTAATGCCCTCCATCTGCATGAAAATGTTTTGTATATAATTCTAAAAGCTCCCTTAGGAGTGTAGACTTTTTAAAATGGAGCAATTTAAACATTTTCCACACAAATGGGCACTTGGGGCAAATGTCATTATAAAAATCCTAAGAATATTTGTTAGATATTTTCACTGGTTTTTGTTGTTTTTTCTTTTAAGACCTGCCTCTCCAGTCACAGTGGAAATTACAAGTCAAAGAGAGTCAGCATGACTTATGTTACTGGCAGGGCAGTAAGGAGTTTGTAAGGCGGGGAAGGTAGACATTAATAAGATAGAGAAACAATAGACAGTCTTCTCTGCTTCAGTCAACATGGTGCAGGTGTTGAGGCTGATGTAATGGTGTTGCTGCTTTCTGTACAACTCTGAGTTGTACATACATATTTGTAAACACATGCAAATCAATCAAGACTTGTGTTCACAGAATAAATTAATAAAACAGATTGAAGTGCAGAACAAGGAAAAAACGCTTCAATCCTGCTCAGACTGAATGAAAGTTTTCATTTGAATCTAATATGTTAAGATTCTCAAGTTTCACATAAGGAAATACATGATACTGGATATTCTTGTAAGGACATATGTTGAAACTTGTTTTATAAAATTTGAGGCTTACGTACAGTTGACTAGAGGCTCTATCTTGTGGAGGTTTTGGGATTCTAAGGAAATTGTTTTCTGATTTGAAACAGAGCTCCAAAGTAGTCAGATTTCATGTGGAAGAAAATCCTAAACCCAGTGTTTTTAGATCACATAAAACACTTAATTCCAACAGGATCAGACTGTTTTGTTTCAAATTTGACTGTTTAAATGTTTTAAATGTTGCTCTACCTGTGGCAGTCTTTTAGAACAAACTAATTTGAAAAGAGAGAAAGAAACACTTCTTGCAGGAATGCAGTAACAGGAAGTTCTGACATTTGTCAAAATATTTCTCCCTCTTTCTAAAGTTAATATTTCACAATATCAGTATGGTTGTCTGATACATTTTAATATCAGTGGAATGGTATTCTACACAGTAGGATGTCTGCCATTCTTTGTGACGCTATCATCTGTGTTTCGGGGAGATACTCCTGCAGTGGGTGGAGAAATGCAGGATTCTTACTGTCTTCTTTTGCATGTTATTTTCCACTAGAATGGTCAGTATCTGATGTCTAATAGACCGTATTCCTTGGGAAACTCAGTTATTGCAGGTGATAGTTTTTACCAGATCTTACTCATGAAGATGGGTACATGCTGTCTCTGTAAGAACATCACTATTTTTAAACACATTCTTGGAATGTGTGCTTGCTACTTATATCCCTGTTTATTCCAGCTGCATGTTCTTACTTTGTTCAAGTCTTGATGGTCTATCAGATATGACAAACTAAGCTTGCTTTTGCAAAACTTGCCCTTTGTAGTTAAAACCAGTGCTGATAGACCTGAACCCAGAAGCCATGAAAATGGATGGAATTTAGTAAGCCTTTTTGAAGCCCTTTGAAAATTCCAGCTGTCACATGGACCTACTGTCAGGATGGTGACTGTGTCAGTCATTTTAGTGGTGAGTTGCCATATTTCCATGCAGTTTTGTGATAACTGAACAGTTCCTTCCTATAACTGGTGGCTCCCAGCACAGGAGATCCTGCTTCTCAATTCCTGTGGCATACTGCCTCCTACTTGGCTCTGAGACAGGACCTCCTCTGTCTTAACAGCTCACCCAGTCAGGGTTTGACATGAAATATTCTTTTGTCTTCTTTTTTTTTTTCTCTTTGACAGAACTACATTCTTCTAAGTTAGCTCCCTAAACTAACTCTTGGGAGCAGATCAAACTTAAATGTGGACTCTGCTGCAATGGATAGCCTTTAGATTGAGTAGCTCTGTTGTGCAGTTAGGCATTTATGATGAATGCTTTGGCAAATGATGACTTGTCTGTGCAAGGACTTTGAGTTTCCTATGAACAAAGGAGAAACACCACAGAATACCACCCGCATGGTGATGGATTCCTTGTGCCATCTGAAGTAGCAATTATGATATCCAACAGTATTGTCTAGATTTCCTAGTAAGGTTTTAGCACAAATGAGTACATAATTTCTGTCATGCATCTGATGTGAGTGTTTCAAGGGTAGTATGGGTATGTATGGTCTTTTTATTGTCTGTTTAACCCTATCACTCTCCTATAAATGAAAGATTTCTGGCATGGGAGAGACCATTTTGTATTAACTATTCAGTAAGGTTTTCTAGACACTTAAATTTCAGAATAAATGAAAAGAAGTCTAATAGGGCCAAACATATATCTAGGATATGGCACGTACTAGGGGCTGTATAGACAGGCCAGAGCTCACTCTGACCTAGTCAGCTCTGTTAATGTTAGCCGTGTAACTGCTGAACCACAGCGTTCAACACAGACTGCAAAAACTATGTGAATGGTCAGTGAGCTTCCCCACATGTGCAGAGTGAAGCTGATCTGGACACGTTTCTGTCAGTTCCAGTCACAGCTCTGAATGCATCACAAACGTCTTGAGTAGCTTTCCAACATCTTGACCACCCCTTGCTTTTGAATCAAAACTGTTTTCCTGGTGCCATTTAGGGAAACATGATGATTAGCCTGCAGGAATCAGGGTGTGCTAGATCTGTCCTGGAGCATTTCCTGGTTGCTGGAAGAATCCAGGTGTGTTGATTGCGGAATTCCTGGAATTCTTACTGGTGAGTTCAGGGTCTCAAATTTGGTTCTTGCTGTAACTAATTTTATTGGTGATCATCTCTTGGTTCAGTTCAGGTTGGCATTTTTACACCTGCATCTGAGAGAGGTGACAAGTTGGAGCAAATTGAATGCCTAGTCTAGTTTAATCTTTGCCATAATCTTTCCTATTTAGCAGTGAAGGAGAAAAGAACAAAAACATCTGTAAGCTTACAGCTTCAGAATTTTAGTATCTGGGCAAATCCTGTATATGGGGATAGTAGTTAGATGATTCTAGGCTTTTAGTTAACAGAAACTATGTGGAGAATGCTAAGGAATCCTTTGCCTTCAGATACTGCAGAAATATGTGAGCACGAACATATATACCAATACATGGCATAAATACAAACAAGATATGCCAATAGAAATTATGGCATTTGTTTACAGGTCAATCATCCTCAAGCTAATAGTTGTGGCACATATATGGTTTGTTCAATTTGGTTGAGCAGTTGCTATTTAGCTGTAAGCTGTTTTCAGTCAGCTTGTCCTCCCTGGTTGATGGCCAAATTCTTCCTCCTGTACTTGAGGAAAAAGGGAATCATGAATGTTTAATAACTGAAGGTATGTGGTTGGTCCCAAAGTCAAACACCAAAACGGATAAAACCATTGTGAGCTTTTTTTTTTCTTTTTCCAAAGGAACTTCTAAAATAGAGATAACTGATGAGTATGTACAGCTGAAGATGGCAAGGAGGAAGTGATCTCATGGTTCCATGGCCTCACAGATACAATTGTATCTGGAACATGTTGGCTCTGTCTGAACTAAGCTGTGAACTCCTTGGGGGCAGTGCCAGTCTTCCAGATCTTGTAAAATGCCAGACAGAGCTGTTGTCACCCACTAAAGAACCATTTCCTCATACTTAACTTGTAGAGAAAGTGATGGATGTCAGTGGCATTAGTAACTGCCTGCATGTAAAGGTCTTGGAAATTAATGGCAAGCAGAGAAGCCAAAGCAATACTATTGGGAAATTGATGTATAGGCTAGAAAATGCTTCAGACACAATATGGCTTTTAAAAAAAACTTTGCACTGTCTTGGCTTGGAGCTTCTATGCTGAGTCTTCGTCTGGAATTTCCTGTATGCAAGAGGTTGCATGATCATACTGTTGCTTTTTTATACTGCCTGGCATGGGGAGATCGGATTTACAGGGAGTTTTTTGTTGTTTGGGGGTTTTTTTCCCCACTCAGCTATTTGTTTATTATGAAAGGGCAGTGGTCTAGTGGATTGCGTGCATTTCCAGTGTGTAGTTGCAGAGTGAGGGAGATCCTAGCTCATTTGCTACCATGCAGTGGTTCTCAGTCTTGCTTAGAGGGGTTGGCAGTTACCTTTCAAAGTTGGTGTTGCTCTGATGTGTTACCTTCTTGATCTTTTTTTTCACTGTTCAAGTGGAAAGTTTCCATTTTGTTCAACTTGGCTTCAGTAATGGATTGCATGTCAAAGTCTGGAGTAAAAGCATTTGTGCACCTTCCTTAAGTAATTAAAATGATGAGTGAGCTCATAAGGAGAAGAATATTGAAATTCAGGCTGAATCAGTGGTTAATTGGCTGCTAGTTGGATTTCAGCTCCCCTCATGCCTGAGAGCTGGAGGAGGATGATGTCATGGTGCTGATTCTTGACCACAGCACACTGTAGACCTCCTGTGTCTTGCCAGTGTTTGCATCAGCTGTGTCCCAAACACTGAGTTACTGTGACAGTAATACTGCTTTAGTTTCCTCCTAAATATCCATCAGCTAGGTGTGCTTAGGCTGTATATGTTGCTGATGCCTATGGACCATGAGACACACCAGCCCTAAAAACCAAGATGCCCATTTACACTTGTGAAGAAAGCCTTCGGCCCAAGATCCGAGTAAAGTTCAAATTAATCCTCAGGATCCACAGCAGGCACCTATTGTTACCCCTTGTTACCTATTGTTGATTTTCCTTCATAAACTAATTTTTCTGCTTGCTTTTAATGAAATGAAGGGAGAGGGAGGATGTGGTTTGACTTAGCTTTCTGATTTGCTCTACAGCTGTGGTTTTAAGCATGTGTGCTGATCACTGTTTTTACAAACCATGTGTAGGTCATAGAACCTTTTGCATCTTTTAAAGGTAGAGGCAGTGGGTCTTTCTACCCTTCTTGTGCAAAAATGTTTCCTTTATGGTTGTCTTTTTAGACAGTAACTTCCTTCTAAATATAGGTGGCTAATTGCCTGGTCTTTTTGCACAAGTTCAGATTCTGCCTCAAAAGCAGCCAGAAGAGAGAATTTTGCTGTTGGTCCTTTGTTTTACCCTGATTTATTTCTGGCATCAGCAGCACACATCCCATCACATTGCTGCCCTCAGGGAGGCAAAGGGGTTTTCATGCCTTTACCACTTTTTTGGAGTACCAAGCCCCCACTGTGCCTTCACTTCAGGTGGGAGGATTTCTCGTGAGGACAGAGTGCTTGTAGAGTAATGGGATGGAAATCTGCTCTACCATCACCAACCTCAAACAAAAACACAACACCCCACGACCTCAAGGCCAAAGAAACCAATCAAGAGAAAAACCCTACTTTTATTTGTGTTTCTGAGCTCTCCCTCGCAGGGATTTTGGCCATTCCTGAAGCAGCAGCAGCAGCACCCAGGGTTGCATGTCCTGTGGCAGTTGCTCCTGCATCCGGAATGGGAGGGTCGTAGGTAGCCTTTGCTGGAGAACATTGTGCTGGGTTTTGATTGAAAATGTCTTGCAAAGGTGGGAGTAGTGTCTCATCTTCCGACGAGGCGCATACTGCTTTTCCTCCCTGTTTCGAGGGCCATGAGACGTTGCCAGTTTTCCGTGAAGGGTTCAGGAGGGGACGTGTAGGGGACGGGCCACGCGTTGCCATGGCGGCGGGCCTCGGCGCTGCGGGAGCTGCCGCTCGGTAGGTGCGACGGGACGGGACGGGACGGGATGCGATGGGCGGTTCTTCCCCGTTTGGCCCGATTGCCCGCTTAGCTGCATGATGAAACTTCGTCAGCAGCGCGGGGCGGTGGGCGGCTGCGCTGCGCTCCCGCCTCGCCGGCGGGCGGGTTGTATCGGCGGGGCAGCGCTTCCCCGGGAGGTGCGCATGGTGCTTTGCCCTGGGTACTCGGGGTTAGCCCGGGCTGGCTGCAGCGGGCCGCTGGGAAGTGACGGTGCTGGTAAAGGCTGAGCGTGTCTCTGCAGCATTGCAGGTGTGCGGAGGCGGCCGGGATGCCCCCGGCCTGGCATCGCACGGCTCGGCTGAGCGCGGTGGTTCGTGTCCCGCGGCGCGGCTGAGCCCGGCTGCTCTTGACAGCCCTAGAAAGCTGCAGAGCTTAGTGGCAAAGCGAGTAAGTCTGGTCTGTCTAAGCACTTCCTTTGACGTTCTTTATTGCTAGCGCTGGAGGGCAAAAGAAACAAGGTTTTAAAAGAGGTTACAAAATTTCAAAGCGTATTTAAAACACTGTGAAACATCTCGGCAATCCGGCTGTGTTGTTTCTTCTCAACGTTTTTAATAGTTGTCCTGTTGCAAAATAGAAATATAAATTTTCCAGACTGGTGTGTGAGACTCCAGGTGAAGTCTTGATCAGCTACTGCAAATCTGTGCAATGTTTTCTTCCAGTTCTAGAATGGAAATTGGTATTAGTGCCTGCACTCATAATGCTGGAAGTATCTCCTTCCAGCTCCAGTATAGCTGACAGTCGCGCCTTACTCCAAAATCTTCCTGAAATAGCAAGACACTCTCACACTGTACAACTGCTTGCACTGGTTGCACAAGTCAGATTGAAAATTTCAAGTTAGGCTGTTTTAGGATTTTTAGATCTTAATCTTAAAATCTGGGACAGTCCCTGGAAGATAAATTATGCATACATAGTACACCTGATGTGTTGGACCTGCTGCACATGTGAGATAATAGTAACTGCATGTAGTAGCTAGTTTCCAGACATCAGGCAGCCTGAGTTGCCAGGCATCTGGAAAAGTGGGCAATTACTTCAAAAATACGGGAAAAGTGTTTGCATGTGTGAGCATGCACGTGGCATAGGATTTCTGTGAATAATGTAGTAAGTCTGCTGTCACCTGGTATCATCCTTCCTTTCATCCCTCCTTCCCCCAGCAGACTATAACTCCCTTTAAAAGCTGAAAATAAATTTGTGCTCTGGATAGTTGCATGGAAGCCACAGTCATTATTTGTACAAGTGTTTTATTCTAAAAATGTTTGTGCCAAAGATTCCTGTGACTGCAGATTTATTTTGCATTGAAGGTTCTTCTAAATAATCACTGTTTCTTGAGTTTTAATCTGGTATTTAATGCACTGTAATTTACAATACATATTTTTTACTATCCTTCTTAGGAACATGGACTCCCAGTTTGGAATCATCTTCACAAATCCTTGTCTAAACACTAAGATGGGCTAAGGCAAGATGTTTCCAGACTTCCTTTTGTATTTTTTTTTTTCTAGTCACTTTCTGGAACTTATTACTAGCTTTGAACACTTCTGAATAAACTAACCAGCAGACCATTTGAGGAGAGTGGTCTGACTGATGTCTACACTTGCAAAATCAAATGACTGAGAAGTCCAAAGATATGAAAGTTGTTTCAGAATTCGTCTCCCATGTAATAGCTCAGGAGGCAGCCTGTAGTTCCTTCCATTGCTTCAGAGGTGTCAGTGAAAGCAAGACCTTATTTTACAGTATTTTTGAAAAAAGGGTGCATGCCAGACAAAGACAATTTACAAACTATTTATTTTCAGCATTCTCCTAATTCCCATTATTTGGTGCAAAACCCATCTTCTGACAGACCAACTTCTTAGTTCCCTTAATCCTGCAGCAAAGTGGTAATCCTTTGCTTGTGATCTCATAAGCTGTTGCTACAGAGAATGCTGTGATATCAGAAAGCCAACCCTGTGACTTCAGTGTTGGTGGAAGCCATAGTTGAAGGAGATGACCCACTCTGGAGGCCTGGGTTCACTTACTTTTGGTGTTCTGCAAGTGCTTTCTAAGGAGCAGTGTCTGGCAAACAGAGTTGCATAATGTCTGTCTACCTAGATGATGCATGATTCAATCAGAGGCTGTGTGTGAGGGGAAAATATTTGGTGATTATCTTTTACAAAATAATTTCTGCCCTTGAAAGAAGGTATGTTATCAGGAGGAGAATGTCACTGGGAAGCCACACTAGGCTTTTGCATCCTCAGCATCGAAAGATATCATGAAGAATACCAGAATCATGTTCTCTAAAACCAAGAACTTCTTACTCTGTATACCTCTTAAGAGGATAATTTTGCAACCCTCTATCTTGGAAACACTAATTACATCAAAACTTAAAAAATGTTTGTCAGGAGCAAGGTAAAAGACACATTCAAACACCTACGTCCTAAAGTAGACTTCCAGGCTCTTGTTTGTAAATTGAAATATGAAGGAGATGTGTCCAAGATTTTCAGGTATTTCCAGATAGTTTACATGCAAGGATTCTTTTTACATTTTTGTGTGTGAGCTTTTATGCTGTGTTCCAGAAATGAGTGCCTAAAATTAGGCTTCTCGGTAAGTCCTGATTTTAAGAAGTACCAAGAGTACAGCAGTGCTCAGTGGAGCTAAAGGGAACTGAAAATCTACATCAGTTTTGAAACTCAAGCTGTGACTATTAGAAACAACATATGGCAATAGAAGCCACATTTGGCTCCTCTAATATCTCTGCCTTTTACCATAACAGGAAGTTTTTAGAGAAATAGTACTTGCAACTCTAAATGTCAATTATTATATACTCTTGAAGACTGAAGCTATCGGAACCCAGAAAAAAAAAATGCTAGTAGAAACTTAATTACTTTGTTTAAACATTTAGTTAATGAATGCATTAGGGAGCATACAATTGAACAACAGGAAGACGTATGCTTGCCTCTAACAAAATCAGTATTTTGTTTTTACTATTGATTGTTCCATTTTTAACCTTCACCTTTTTATGCATGATATGAAAGCTTACACAGGAATTTAGCAGGACTATGCATGTACAACCAACCCCATTGATAAAATTTCTGGAAGTTGTGTAAGATAAATCAGGTTAAACAAAAAACTCTTATTCCAGAATAAATGGGTATTTACATAGGTATAAATTACACCAAGATGATTCTGACAGTAAATTAGTCTTTTAGACCAAAGCCCTGAGGTCAGTTTCTATCTTATCCCTCTTACACAGATGTTCTCCAAATTACATTCAGAGCGTGTCCCAAACTGGATACTGCATAACAAATCTGTGTTGGAATAACTCAGTTAAATGTAGTACCCGAAATTAAATACCACAGCTTAAAGCAAAAATTCACACGCATTTTGCAGAGGCTTTTTTACCATGCAGGACACACAGAATGCCCTTTGGGTAGCCTCACGTTTTCAAGTTCTTGTGGATTACACTATCTTTGTATGAAACTACATGTGCATGTGTGTTTTGAAGAGCTTCTCATAAAGCAAGAGAACACTTCCAAAGACAGTATTGGTGATGACATGCTTAACTGCTTTCACATGTTTTCTTTCAAACTGCACAAACCATTAACATGCTCCCTTAGTGATTTTGCATGTGTGTCTTATTAGTATGCACACTGCTAATTTACTCTCAACTTTCTTTACCGTCCTGTAAGCTCCACCCTTCCCCTAGCTTTGATCTTTCATCATAAAATCTTAGAAGCAACCCTTTGGAGATCAAGCTAAATATTTCTTTTTGGCTATTCTGCCTATTCCAGACACTGGAAGGGGAGGAGGGCTCATTCCAAGGGGGTGTAGTGTGCAGGTATGCCCGGCAGGAGCCCGGTGCTCTGCTGGGGATGCTTCCTTTGCTGGGTCGTTGGCACCTGGGCTCAGGCTTGGGGCTGCAGCACAAGGTTTGTTCTTTCAGGCTTTTAATGGAGACTTTGAACGGAGGCTTTCACTGAATCCTTTGTGTGGCACGGGGTGAAGGTCAGCCCAGAAAACAAAACAAAGGCAAGCACCAAGTGGATGCAGAGCACATGCAGATCAGCCATCACAAAACAACTGTCCTTTGTTCACTTCTTTCTTCACTGATACATGCAGCCAGTCCCACTTTGCTTATTCCAGCAATTCTGTAGACTCTTATTTTTTCCCTAGCCTTCCTACAGTTGGAGGTACTAATTTTATTTCTTACCATTTGGTTATTATTTCCATTTCCGTTTAGCCCTGCTAAGCATTTGGATTCTTTTAACAAGTGTTTCATCAGTAACGTCTCAGATGCTACATTGCCTGCTTTAGGAATCAAACAAAAATCAGCTCTTTCCTCACATTTCCTTTTAACCTCTCCTGTGTTCTTTCTTTCTTCTATTGTTTCTTTCTTGTATTTTTTCTTGTTTTTCTCTCCAGTCTTGTTCTGCTGCTGGTTCAATCTTACAGCCTAGGTTTTTCTTTAGGTAGCCTTTACATCAGCTCTTTAAGACTAAAACTTGTAGCTAGTCAGGCAGGAGGAACAGCAGGGGTTTAAAAAAATGCTTTCAGGGTTAGTTGCATCCCCTGTAGGGTGTCTGAGGGCGGGTCTGTGTAGCAGTTCCAGCCTCACAAAGCAGGGTGGCCTTCATCATGTGCAATGTTGTGTTTACTGATGATCAGAAGTGCTTTTGAAGCAGAGAGTCTTCTCAAGCTATGGTTCTGACTGAGACATTTTTTACCCTTCTAAGTTGGAGGTGCCCTGAGGCCTAGAAGGTCTGGATGAGTTAACATACTGCTTGTGGAGGTTGTTCATTGAAAGAATATGGTGTAACTATAAGGTGTTTTTACTCATGGACAAGAGTAAGAAATTACAATATGGTGACAAGATATAAGGAATGGCTTTTTTTTGTTGTTTTAATTTGTGCTAAGAAAATAACTATCTTGCTATGGCATAAAATATAGCAATTTGGAACTTGGGTTTATATATCCCCTATGCGTTACTTTCCACATTTTTTATCTATGATTTTTCTCTCTGTGTCCAGTGGTTACTTGTGAAATTTGTTAAAGAAACAATCTTGATTTTTCTTTTGCTAGCCTTTGGGTTTAGTTCAATTAAAGTTGAGATCATCATCAGCTCCTGAGATCATCTCAGGAATCTAGCCTTGATATCCTAGTTTAGGTCTCTCTATAGTGCATAAGAGGGCAAAGAGAAAACTATTTTTATGTGCTCTCATCTTTCAGAAAACTGGGTCATAATGACACTCGGGGAGCACAAGAACTCTTCTACGCTCTAGTGCTTTATAAATGCTTGGTGAAAGTCCAAAAGAAAAGTCTTGTCAAGCTCAGTTTAGTATATAGAGGAGAAAAAAGAAGGATGGCCATTTCTGGGCTCTGGAAATGGTTAACAGTGTTTTGTGCAGCAGGGACCAATACCAAATGTTTGGGTTTCAATAACTGTATTAAAAATCTGAAGGAAAAAATGGATAATGAAGTGGTAACCCTGTCTGTCAGATCACAGTTGTTCAGGTTAATTGAGACTGCTGAGGAGGATTTCAGAAGGTACGAGTGACAGCTGAGTGAAACAGCTGAACAATTCTGCAGAATAGTGACATCAGCAACCTAGTATAAGGCAGGGCAGTGAGCACTGACAAAATAGTGCTTAAATTTGTTAAGTTTCATGCTTTTTTAGGAGCACGGTCTGCATGTTGCTGGAGTCAGTGGTGAATGTATTAGATGAGTCAGAAGTGGTAATTAAAAGTCTAAACTTAAGTCTGTGTAAATGAGGAGATACATAAGAAATCAAGCAAGAGAGGTCTCTGTGAAATTGATAAATGTATTCCTTCTTTTTATTCCTTCTTTTGGATACCACATTTGGTTTTATGGCTCATGTACAGGGCGATTTTTGGATTCCTGAAATTTCACTTTAAAATGACAGAGCGGTATGTAGGGAGGTATTACTGTTTTAGCAGTAGTAAAACATCTGTTGTAGATTTTAGTTTACTGCTTTCTGTAAGTGAATGCTCAGTAAAACTGAAAAGTAAAAATGGACTGGAGGAAATATTTAATCTAGTGAGTTGTTTAATTGTGGGAACCCCTGTTTCCAGGTACTGTCATTTATTTGGGGAGGTAGGTTTTGGTTGCTGCATTTGCTGATAGTCATACTCATTGGGAAAAATAGTGAAAATATGCCAGTCCTTGAGGATCTCAAAAGAACTGTTTCTGTCTGGAATAAGGGCATTTCCCTTTAAGGTGCAGTATATACTAGTGGCAATGTGTACAGTGGGTTTTCTAATGTTTCCTCTAAGATGCTTGACCAGCATGAGGGAGGCAGCAGATTTGGTGAGTTGCTGAACTGTTGTGCCATGGCATTTCCCGTGCTCCCATCCTCACAGCTGATCCCCACACAGGCAAGACCAAAGGACAGAATTTGAAAGAATGTTGATCCGCTGTGGGAAGCAGGGGCCATTGCATCTACGTCATGCAGGTAGGGCATAGGGGCAAAATATACTAGTACAGCTTCTTAATGTATTGGGGTGTAAAATTTTTCAATTTCACAACATTAAAGTACATCTTCTTAAAGGTACTCCAGCCATACTGAAAACTCTGCTTTCCACCACAGGGAAAGAGAAGGACCCAGTAAACTCTCAACTGCTAAGTCTTTGGAGTGTCCAACCTCTTATTTTTAAAACCACTTTGGCACTAATTTAATTGATTCCATGCCTGGCCTTTTCATCAGTTCTCTCCTAGCCAGGAAAAACTGGGCTGTTAAAGGCTGCTGCAGTACCATGGGACTTGTGTTCACTGTTGCAGGTTCTTATTTTAACCTGGAGTTATCTGTCAGTCATCACTATTGGTTTGAAAAGCTGTAACCACTGCAGTACTGTCTTTGGGCTGAAAATCTTTTAATGGTTACAGCAGTCAACATAAATGAGAAAGAGTGCGCTATGTCTTTGGGTTGTGTTGCTAATTATCACTTCACCTTTCAAGAATTTTATCTGCTGACTAGATTTTTGCTGAATATTTGCTGCAGCATCTCCAGCCACACTGCAAATGTGTTCTGGCTAAACTGAAGAGGATAGTGAAGAACATGTGGTTAAGACTTTCAACAGCTGTGTTTTGTGCTTTCAGGAGTGTTTGAAAAGGAGTACTTTTCTCTGCATTTTAAAAATTTTCACCCTAAAAGAAAACATTTAGGTTTAACAATGTTTGTTGGTTATTGTTTCTTTTGTTTCTCATTTGCTTACTCTCTCTTGCCAAATCTCACCTAGTGTCAGATTCTTTTAATGCTTCTATCTTTCCTTGCATTTGCTGTTTGTTGCCAGAGAACAGGCAGGCTTTGTTTTTGAGGGGGTGGGGTGTTGGTGTGGTTGATTACAATATAGCATTAACATTAGTCAAATTAATTTGATAGTAGCAGATTTCCATGAGAAAAAACCAAACTCAAACCCTCCTCCCTTCCCGTTTTGTGGTCCTAGTGACAAAATATGTTAGAGGATTCTTCTGTGTGGTTTAAAATATCACATACTTTCCAGTGAGCTATAATTTAAAGAAGCCTCTTTTAGTAGTTCAATTCTAAAAAGGCAATTGTTTTACCTACTGGGCTTTTGCGGAAGGGCGTTTGTTGGTTGCCTTGTTTTTCCTGTTAAGACTTGATAAGTTCATTGAAATGCTGTTTCCTGGGTTGTTGTATTAGCAAGTGTGGCACTGGGGATTCTGTCCTGCATTAGGTAACACTTAAAGTGTTGTTTGTTTTTCATTTTAGGTTTTGAGATTCTTTTTTAGAATGTGATAGGTGGAGATGGTTAAAAAATGGACAACAACTGAGAAGAATTGGATGATCAAAGATCCTTAATCATATCCACAGAGTGAGCCGTTAAAGATCATGATCCTGAGAGTCAAACCTAGAAGTATTTGCTTCAAACTCAGTTGCTGTCAGCATAAAAAAGATAACTGGAATTGCTTACTCAGTTGTAGGGTGAGCAACAGTGAGCAACCGGTATAATCCAGCTGTGGGGAAAAAAAAGCAGGCTATAAGGCAGTGTATTTCCACTAAAAGTAAGAAAATTTCAATTTCCTGGCACCTGATGCAGGTGGGAGGTTAGCTGGAGCACTAGAATATAGTGCAGAATTCTGGTTGTTGCTTTTAAAGGAAAGTTATGTAAGTTAGAGTAAATGTAGAGGAGTCCTCTACCAGGATTAAAGGGACAGGAAGGGCAGATGCACAAAAGAGCACTAGAAGAGGGTGATTTTTTAAAAAGCCAGTGGAATGAGATCTGAAGGAAGGGAGATGTGTTCTCTGCTTAATACATTGGGGTGTAAGCAGCAGGAGTTAAAAAAGGGTATTTAAGCTCCTAGACAACATTAGCACAAAACCAGATGGGCATTACTTGTTGGGATTTTACTGAACTTAATACCCTGATCATGTTTCCTCTTGTGATTTCTTAAAGAACCAGAAGATTTGTTCAGGTAAGTCAAGCGGAACATATTAGCATGCTGCAAGTAAGTTGTTATTAGTGGAGCACTAATATGTCAAAATTTCTAGTACTAAGAGATTTCCTAAAGAAATGTAAGAGTAAATTGGTCTCTTTCTGATGTTCCTTGATCTGGTTTCTTCTGGGACCACAGGGTTCATAAGTTGTGTTCGTAGTGTAGTGTCTGGGTGCTTCCTGCTTTGTGAAGTTGGTTTTTATAAAGGTAATCATAATGACCAACACTGACATTAGCTCTGTCGGTTGGAACACCATTCTAGTAATGCCAAGATTGCAGATTTTATTCCTGTATGGGCTATTTACTAAAGAGTTGGACTTGATGATCCCTGTGGGTCCCTTCCAAGTCAGAATATTCTGTGATTCTGTGGTAGATGACTATAGTCTCTGCAGCTACAGACTCCAGTGCTGTGTGCTGATGGCTGATTTTAGCCTCCGAAATTTTGAATCCACTGTAACTGGTACAGGCAAGACTAAATTATACCCTTGATGACCTTTTTGGCCTCTTTTGACCACATTCTTTTTTAACCTTTTTTGTTTTCTGTCTTGTGTTATCATGTGTATGTATGAGTGTGCGTGTGTCCCCATTTTAGCATATTCCTTCCTCATCTTGAGTTTCCCTCTAGTGGTGGGGAAAGGGCTGTGGCAAAGGAAGGGAATCCCAGGCCTTGACTCAGAAGGACTCAAGAATATATGCAAGCTGATGTGGAGTTTGGCAAAGGAGTCTGTGTCCAACACAATGTGTGTGCAAAGGAAGAAAATGGGATCTTTAGATCATCTGCTTCCTCAGTATATGATGGAGATTGATCTCAGGCTATGGTGTGTTTTGTACTGGTCTATTTGTATGCACGTGCATGCATTGAGTTAAACAGAGAGAAGTATATGGTGTGTTTGTACTGTACACTGTCAATAAGGCAGCTTTTGTTTTAGTACCAACCTCTGTCATGTGCTGCGGGGGGAGACATGGGATGGAGGAACGGAGTAGCTGCCTTGACTGGGGAGTGCATGTGGTATTTTGGCTAGGCCTTCCTCCTGTGAGGCCACGCTGCAGTAGCATCGCTGATGATGGCAGCATTGGTTTATCCATCAACTTCAGCTTTTCTAAACATTGTCATTTATGTTTTCCCTGCTGCTGGTTTCTCCTTTCACTTTTGCTCTCTGCCATGCTTGAGGTATCAGGCACTTTTTTCTGTTCTTAATGCTGGTTAAAGGGCTGTGTAGTGGTGCTGTAAGCTGATGAATTTGAGTGAAGGCATGCCTAGGTGCACATACACATGAGATGTCGGTGCACCCTAGGTACATGCGCATCCTTGGTGCATTCCAGGTTTTCTAGGCATCACACGTGCAAGAGGAATTGTCTCACTGAAAAAGCCTGCAGTTGTATCCGTCTGTCAGAATAGTCAGGCTGGTTCCGAACATATAATACGGGTTCAAGTGCTAGAGAAATTTTTTAGAGAGAAAGGTATTCGGCCTGCAGTATTACCTTTATCTTTCTTCTGCCAGTGTTTTAACTTTGGTGACAGTAGCAAGACTACTGCTGCAAGAACTTGTGTGTGAAAACAGTGCTGCATACGCAAACCCAACTATTTAGCTTGCACGAAGGTTGTGTGGTGCAAAGGGAAAGAAGATTGGAGCTGTTGTTTTTTCTTTCAGTAGGTGCTTGTTCTAATTCACTTTTAAATGTTTCTTCATGGAATGAGTTTCACTGTTGTAAAGTGGGTGTGTACTTAGCAGACAACCAAGGTTTCCGCAGGACAATCCTGGGGGATCCAAACGTTGTAAATGCCATTAGAGGTGTTGTGGCTGATCCTGCAGCCCCAGGGAAGGCAAAACTCCTTGTAAAGTTGAAGGAAGATTTCCTGGAATGAGGCCTTTCAGGGAATGCTGAAATTGTTGACTGTGTGTACAGCAAAACTCCAGCTTTTAGTGTTGAGATCATGGCTCCTGTATAACTACAGCAAAGCACCCCATTTACCTTACACTTGTAAATTAACTTGCTTATAGTATGGCTTTGGTGCGTAACAACCAGCATGGACCTGTAACCAAAAGTGATGTCTGTCAGTTGTATAACCCAGCATTTTACTTGTCCTCTTGAAACACTTACATAGACCTGTTTTAGGCTTGGTTGGACTCTTTCACTGCCAGGGTTGTTGTAGGGCCAGGGCTTGCAGCATAGGGAGGTGGTGACTTTTGTTTTTCATTCAGTCCTAAGCATCTGGTGTGTTCATTTGGGAGAGCACCTAGGAGAACTGCCTGTTCCAGCATAGCACAGGTGAGTCCTAAAAGTTTCAAACTTTTATGAATGATGTGCCTTCTACACTTCAAACTATTTCAGAATGCTTGGAATGTGGGAACCCTTTAAGGAGTGCTTTGTGGCAAGGCTCCCTTTTTATTTTTGCACCTCCATTTCTGCATATTGGTCTCATTTTTATGATTAGATCATGACTGTAAATAGTTCTTTTGCAGTAAAGGCAATTGTAAATGTTTCCTTCTTTTAAAAGAAAATCTCTAAACAACTAAAAATGTTTCTCCAAAATAGCAGCATCTGTCTCTCATCACACACTCTTCCTATTTCTTCTGTGTTTTCCTGTTACTTTAGCTTAGCATATCCTCACCAAGCAAAGGGAAATCTATCACTGGGAGTGAGATCCTGACACAGTGACCTCGTTCTGAGCATTACCTTCTTTGTCAGTGGCAGCAGAAGCTGAAGCAGCTCTGCTGGCCCTCAGCACTTGTAGCAGTTTGGCGTTTTCTGTCTGGCATGGTTTCAGGGCTCACTTTGTTTTAAGCCCAAATGGTGAATGGGATAATGAAAAATAAGCTTGCAAGAACTTGTCCACTGCTTTTAATTTTTTGGTAAACAGTTTGCAGCAGCACAACTTTGATCCAGTACACAGCAGAACTGCTTGTTATATTCAGGTCTGCAGCATTCTTCAGGACTGACAAAGGAGAGCAAATCTATCTTTTTAATCAGTAGGTCCAAAACTGGTAAGTGTCATGATAAATAGTGAATAGTTTAAGAAAATACTGCTCTGTGTAAGTGTGTGTATGCCCACATATGTCTGTGCATTTATGTTTCTGTGTATTGAGGGAGTTGTGTATTACATCAAGAAGAAATGTTAGGGGTGATTTTTTTGCCTTGACTGGAGAGTTAAAGCTTTAACTTGTCTTTGCTAATGCATGTAAATAGCTTTCTTGTCCACTTAACGAGAAGGCTGGCTTGTTATCCTGTACAATGCAGCTGGGCACTGTTCCAGAAGCATAGGCACTTCATTTCAAAGACAAAGAAGCCAGCGCAGACACACGGAGAAACCTGGAACATTGCGCTGTGGATTTTTTCAGAGCGATGACTCATTTCAGTTCACAAAGGATTCTGGGCAGGGTAGTGAGAAGTCAGGTTGGCTGATCCATTCCTATGACTTCACTTTGCAGAGAGCCAGGGAGAAGAGGAGTGACACTGCAGAATCCTGAGGCACTGCAGTGGAGAGGTGCTTTGCAAAGACTGTGAGTGCCTTCGGAACAGGGGGTGGTGTCAGAATGTGATTCCAGCCATTCCGTGGAAACAGGGCAAAGGGAGAGAGATGTTTTCAAAACACTGTGTGGGAGTTATATTTGTAGTCCCTTTTAAATTCTTCTCCACCTCCTCTGTAATTTCTTAACCATTTATTTCTCATGCTTATGTGAGAATTGTGTGAAATAGTGTTCCTTTCAGTGGACCTGCGTAGATAACTGCATTTTTTTTTCAGTATGCCCCTATTTCCTGCTTTAAGAGGTGGGTGTTCAGCATATTAATGCCTAAAAGCATGCTTTGTTTTTCTTCTTTCAGGTCCTGTGGCACTGACCTATGCTGCATTCAGCCAGATTCCACAGTGATATAAAGCCCCAATATGCACACTATTGTTACATCACAGCTTCTCTGGATACTGTACTGGAGCATGGAACCAGACCATAGGGGTTCAGGTAAGTCCCCCTTTTTTAAC
Organism: Atrichornis clamosus; assembly: GCA_013400975.1. Taxonomy (NCBI): domain Eukaryota; kingdom Metazoa; phylum Chordata; class Aves; order Passeriformes; family Menuridae; genus Atrichornis; species Atrichornis clamosus. The sequence continues at coordinate 46,552 of WBMZ01013051.1, forward strand.
ATATTGTGTGCCAGGAATATAGACATGGACATTTATTAAAAAATGCATTTGAAAGATATTGTTTGGGGAAACACATTCTAAAGCACACAATATATTAAAAAAACATAGTCTCACCCTCCTCCTTCCCAGGGTAAGCAACGCTACAGAAGTCTCCTCAGCTGAATCCTCTGGAAAAGTTCCGTGCTCCAGCAGAAACTTTTTATGATCATGGTTGTAACACGTGCTGGTATATCACTTTGGATCAGGAGGCAGCTGGCCACAGGACATGAACAAACAAAAGAAAAATTAAATCACAGGAAATACACAGGATGAATGCATGTAAGACAAGTCTGCTGACTGTGGGTAATTTAGCATCTGTTTCTGAAAGTTAGTGCTACTTGGCGAACCTGGAGATCATGATTTTAGCTGGGTCCAAATGATTACAAAGATGAATTTATATAGTTGAAGTTAATAACTGAGAAGGAACTAAATCTTTGTTTAGGTTTCTTATATGGTTATACTAAGTTTGCCTTGTTTTCTTCAGGCTGTTTAGATTTGGAGCGGTCACATTCTTGAAAGTGTTCATTATTTGTTTTGGTGTGTGTGCATTTCAGAGATGCAGAAGGAACTTGCTGGTTAGTGAATGAATGAGTTACTGCATTTATTGAGCCTTTGTTTAAGATGCTCTTAAACAGGAATAAATGGATGAATCTTTAATGTATTTTTAATTATTGTTATCAGTCCTCTAATATGTGTAGCTAGTAAACCCAACCTGCAGCTTTTTTCATAAAATTCTCAAGGAAATGTAGCTTAAAAGGAAAATTGAGGCTAAGTCTTGAAACAGCACAAGCAACATTTCTTCTAATTTTCTTTGCTTCAGGTTTTGCCAGTGAAATATGATCTTTTCTGTGTTAGTGTTCTAGTGCAGATTCAAGGTATTTCATAGTAGTCTGGGTAATACCAAAGAAACCTTCATATTCTTCCTTTTCCCTCCTACTGTTCAATCAAATGGGAAGTCTGGCTTAAAATGGCAATTATGTTACCTTGTTGTGAATTCACATAAGAATAGTTTTCTTTGCTACATCTATGTAAGTATTCTTTAATTAGTGTAATTCAATCAAGTTGGGGTTTGGGGCAAAAATGGGTAATTGTGCAACCCAGGCCAGACGTGTAACTTCTTCAGCATCTGTCTCTTCTTTAGGTAAATCTGAAAGTGTACTTTTTCTAGAAGAGACTTTTTGCTTACAGTATTCTTGGCAAAATGTGATAATATTCTAGGCTGAAGAGCCCTCTTTTTGCCTGTTACAAGTAGTTTTGGTTGTTACCTACCTTATATTTGGTTGTTAGCTACCTTATATTTGAAAATGATCTCTCGGTAGTTCTTCCCAGGGTGAAATCATAGGTGAGTGTTGAGCAGAACAGGTTGTTGGCAAGAAATTTTTTGTAGGGGATTTCTGTTGCAACCACCACTATAATCACAAAGTGCCATGAAGTTACTGTACTCTAGCTTGATGTTTTGTTTAATAATGTAGTTCTGTAAGCAACAAAAGTCGTGAAGTTAGATTTCCCTTGACAAGTCGTTTTTGACTGGATTTTGTCCTGTCTAGTGGGAGGTGGCTATGCCTGAAGCTCTGTAGAGCTGTAACATGCGTAGGAAACAATTGTTTTAGAATCACTCTTGTCTAGTGAGACTCAACCTTTCTGACACATGCAAACACACAGACTGTGATTGTGCAAGCCTCATTTTCTGTGGAAACCAGGCTAAAAATCATTTTTAAAGTTTGTCTTGATTCATAAGACACAAAAGGTTAAGGAAGCGTTGGGAGTCTGAATGAAGAAGTGAAACTGGGCTTTGACTTCCCGTATTTTACAGGATGCAGAGTGTAATGAGAGGGTCTTCTCCCTGTTTCAGGGAAATAGGGTGTAAAATTCTAATACAGTGTGATTTTGCGCTGTAATTTCTTTAAATTTTCTTCACAATGGTTGTACTGAATTGGTTCCATTTGTAAGTCAAGAGGTGATTTTTCAAGTAATCTTTATGCAAAGTTCATATGTCATGAGACAAAGAGTTTGACTTCCAGGTCACTTCTTTCCAGCAGTAGAATAACTAATAAAAATTCTGTAATCAGTGTGTAGTTGACAATTTAATTGCTTATACATGGTGCAGAATGTAGCCTGCCTCATTTTCTCACAAAATGTTGTTAGCCAGACTTTCAGAGAACAGACACACTAGATACACTGACACAGGAAAAGCTCTGGCTAGTATGGGTTCAGGATGTGGGAATTTTCATTCCCAGCTGTGTTAGACCATCACTTTCTCATCTGTATGTTAAGGATAGTTATGGTTCCCAGTTTTTGAGAATGTTTTGAAAACCACTGGAGAAAAGTGCTTTGTAAGAGCTAAGTGTTTATGTTATGTGCTACATAATCTTTTGTTCTAAATAATAAAAGCAAATTTTTCCTCCAGGGTAGCACTACAGATCCCCAAGGCATAAATGAGGACAATTCCCATTCACCGTTTGTTATGTGCTTAGACATTCTTCAAAATTGAATGCCACTTAAAACAAGAAGTCTGGAAAACTTTTTTTTTTAAGATGATTCAGAGAGAAGTTTGGAAAGATACTGCAGAAACAGAGCTAAAAGTATATATATATGTATGTACATATCTCTTATTTAAACAAAGCATGCAGTCTGCTGGTGAAAACTGCTCTCTGAGCTCCAGTTTTCATTTAATTGGGAACATAAACATATGAAAGTCGAGGCTAGTAATTTGATTTCAAAAGAAAGCTGCTTGAGAGAAGCATCAGTCAGATCTAACAGGAGCCATATGCTAGATGTTTTATGTAAGTTCTGTGGTCTTCAGAAAAATTAGGAAAAGCATATTTGCTTTTTTTTAAGCAGATCTTTCCTAAAGAAGTTGTAGCAAACCTTCTGTTCAAGAGGCTAAACAGTATTTATGTGCATAATTGATGTTAATATATTATATTATCTCATAGACACAAGATATTTTCTGTTATTGTGCATCAAAGAAGTTTGTTGACTTAACTATAACCACAGAGTGTGTGTAATTTCTGAGAGTCACAGGATAGTCAAGATAAAATCTGGCAAATTAAAGCTTCCCTGAGTGAGAGGATTTTGACTTTCTGTCACTAGGTCTGCTCAAAATGTGTACTAGCCTTTTAAAACAAGAGCTAGTAACTATCTCTAGCAGACAGTTATGAACAACAAGTATGGAGATGATTCTATCACAACAGAGGTGAAATGACAGTTTCCTTGTCATAATGAAGAAGATTGAAAAGCACTCAGTGGAAAAGAAAAATGCTTAACTTGCAATATTCCCTTACAAAACGGAAAGGCCCTCACATAAACCAATATTTGTTGAACATTTCTATTTAATTTAAAGCCATTTAAATTATGATTTTATGGAAATTATAGTAATCTTTATAGTTAATTAAATGGTTGTTAAGCTTCCAAATATTTGCATGTGCGTTATCCTGCTATATTAACTACAGTGTGCTATGCTAGAGATTCTTTGAACATTAAGGAACCAATACGGAATGTTTGTATTGGTGAGTTATGTGAAGTATAGTTAGTATTTCAGTGGAAATTCCTGGCTTGTTCCTGGTGACAAGAGTCCAGCTGGCAGGGAGTCACATTCAGTGCAGACTGAATGTTTTATGCCCCCTAACCTAGAAAGCAATTCCATGCTGATGGCCTGCTTTGAAAAGGAAGGATTGCGCAAAGTATCTAAAATCAGGCAAACTTTATTATTTCTTAACTTGTACTTAGACAGCTTTAAGTTAAGAAGTCTCAACTGAAAGTGATCTCAGACGTGGATGGATCTCTGCAGGCTCTTCCCAGTCAGGGGAGAGGGATGGGCTGCTCCTGGGAGTGAGCAGAGCAACTGGTTTCTGAGTTCTTGTCCAAGCGTCCCTCTGGGGGCGGCTGCAAGGCTGTCCAGCAAAGCTTCAATGTTTAAAACTCCTCGAGTCCCTTTGCCACTTCAGGAAGCTGATTATGGTATTAAGGTCCATTCTTTACATCCTAAGTATCTTTCTGGTTAGTTGTGAATGGATCATTCCCACGCAAAGGAAGGGAAGAGGTCTTCCTCTCACTCTCCCATCCTGGGACCTGGGTAGGTGGCAGTGTGAGTGCATGGCTGGGAACAAGCACAGGGATGCTCCTGCCAGGGTGCTTAGGTTTAAGAAATTGCCAGGTCTTTGATGATACAGATAAAACAACTGAGGAAGTTGCTGCTCTTTACCTGCATGCCCTTAAAGCTACTCTAACACAGGCAAAACCAGGACACCAGAAAGACCATTTCTGTGCCCAGTGAACCTGATAAGGTTAAACCTCAACTGTGGCCAATATATGCCAATCTGTCTGACATTGCACTGAACTCAATTTAGTAGTGCTCACAAGGATACCCATGATACATAATCTTTGTTTGAAAGACAGTAATTTCTTAAATTGCTTAGCTGCATCTGCATAATTCTTATAGTAATTCTGATGCTTCTTAGACATCAAACTAATCATTAAAGAAACTGATCTCCTTTACAAAGTGCATGGTGACTGGTGATCAAAGTTGGTAAACTTATGCGTCTGGCCGATGACAAAGATTCGTCTATGAACAAGTTTAAACTAACAGCAGATATAATTATTAGTAAACAGTAATATAATAACTGTGATGTGTTTTTTCCATTCTCAAATGATGAGGGAAAAAATGCTGTTTGCTCCCAAGTCTTATGGAAGCCTATTTCTCACGTTTCCCTGTAAGTTGTGCATCATCTTCTTTACCGTTACCTGTAAAGCGTGTAGCAGGAACTTTTAGGTGTATGTGAATAAAAAGTGTTCAGAGGTTATATTTTAAGGCCATAATTCTGTGGCCAGATAAGGATGAGGAGGATCTTGGGCTTCACTGTGTTGCAGCCAGAGGAATGCTACTGTGTTGAGAAGGGAATGCAGCATTGATCTGGTTAGGCCTGATTAAGCAGAAGCAATCAGGGGATAGCACAGCATAAATGTGTATTTTTAAATCATTGTTGTGTCTTGGGTAATGTGTATCACTGTTGTACAACAGATTGTAGAGCTTGTGATTGAAAAATATTACTCATAAGTCTCACTGAGACAGCTATGCAATTTGCCACTCCCACCAATTCTTTCTTTTTCCCCCCAAAGTGCTGAGTAAATGCAAGATTAAATGCATTTTGATAATCAGTTTTAGAAGCTGCCTCTCTTGTTTAGTACATGTAATAGGAATATAGAATGAATAGGGCAAATATTAGATCTTCTGAATTGTGGATTCAGAATTCAAAAGTTTGAATTTGAATTAACTTTTAGTAGTTTAATTCGTTATTTGATCACAAGGTATTGCTCTATGACAGCAGAAATAGGGTGATTTTCCTGAAATTTCGAAGCCATTTAGGTAATACTTAGTCCCTGGCTATTGAGTGACCTGTGGCCAGAATAGGATTCATAGTCAAGCACCCTTTGTTCTGTCTGTTACTCTTTATTATTCCTTTTCCACTGGCAAGGAAAATCTTTTAGCCTGTTGCTTTCCTTATTCTGAGATCACTGGGGAGCTGTTACCACTTCAAGAGGAGTTACAGAGCAAAATCAAAGATTTTTGTACTTGGATAAAGTATGTTAAAATGCACTTGTATATGTGTAGTCAAGCTAGTATTATCAAATTGTAATTTCTCCTGTAACTTTAAGATCTTTTAATGATTTTTTTAAAGTATAGATGCATGAATTCTTTGTAAAGACAACATGAGAAAAGTTACAACAAACGTAATTTTCAGGCCATCCTGAAACCACTAAAGCTTCTCTTCCAAAAGATACATAGTTTGTACAAAGACATTTGACATGTAGATCCAGGAGAGATTTATTCAGGGTATCAATCTTAAGGTGTTTTGATGGGTTTGGGCCTCTAAAGAGTGTTCTCTGCTTTATCAGCTGATTGGAAATGTTATTCATTAACTTAACAACATTCTTTCTGATCTTTGTTACTATTAATAAAAAAATACAGTATCAAATGGAAATGGTGGTGATCCATACTGTGGGAGTCCTTTGAAAAGGGAGTGAAATCTCCCCTTTTATGTCCAGAGAAATATATGTGACTATTTTGTTTGTGCAGTTACCTAGTAGGATGTTAGGCCTGAGATTTTGCAACCATGAGTGCTAATTTATTGGCATTTTTCTGAGTCTGTCTATTGAACCCTTTGAGAAACTACGCTAAATGGTGTATGTCTCCTGTTTTCCAAAGTTCTCTGTGTCTTAAATTTTGAAATAAGCTGTTGGATGTTTCTCTATTGTAAGAGTTTCATCCCCAGCTCAATACAAAGACTATAGAGCCCTATGAATTTTCACCAGCTGTATCTCTTCATCCTTGTTCTATGAGCAGATTTTTAACCAAAATGCTTCATTGCACATCTGTTGTCTTTTTACAGGTGATGTATCACCCATCAGCATGTCTCCCATCACTCAGTCACAGTTTATTCCACTTGGAGAAATCCTTTGCCTGGCCATCTCAGCAATGAACTCAGCCCGAAAACAAGTCACACAAGAAGCACTAATGGAGCACCTCACCACCTGCTTCCCAGGTAACCAGTCATTAATAAATCATCGGTCAGATGAGCACATGTCTGTAAAAGGGCAGCTAAAGAATCCTCAGTACCTTCTGGATGAGAATATCGACTAACCCTGACGTGCTAACCAAAAGTAAAAGGAGGCATTAAAGTTCTAATCTTAGAACCTTTTCTTTATTCTTAAACACATGGAGAATTTAGTTCTCTTTGATGAGGCCATTCATGTGAGATGCATTTTGCAGTCTTAGTTCCTGAATTTGTGTGAATAATAAAAATTAATCAGGGTACTAAAAAACAAACTATTGGCTTGTTTCTTTTTTCAGATGGTATCAGAATAAGCTTGTTTGTGATTTTTCTCACAAAATAACCTTCTTTATCATTGTAGCCAAAGGAGTATAGGGCTTCTTCAGTGGCTATGGAGAAAAAAGCATGAGGTGCCATAGCCAGAGCAAATTTATTTCACCTTGTGGCTTTCAAGCCAGTTGTAGCTAACTCATAAGTGTTCTGTTGACATCATTCAACCTGTTCAAGTGTCATTGTCCAGTCTCCAAAGAGGTAATGTCATGGAGGTCTCCATAGAGAATTCTCTCTTAAAGACCAGGTTTCACACATACTGCATGTCTCCTTCACCTAGGACAGGCTCTCAATTTATGGCCTGATACAAGTAGTAGAGTCCAGTGACAATGATGTGCCTGCCTCAGGGACAGGTTATATTTAAACTGAAAGGACAATTTCAGCCTGCTTTCCAGGAGTTCTCCAATCCTTCTTGGACACAGTTCTGGCTTTTGCTTCTGTACTCCCCTTGCTTGAAACACAACAACAAAAAAGACAACTCTCTCCATGAATAAACTGAAAGGTTTACATATAGGTACATCCTATAACAAGAATATACTCTTGAATATGCTGCCTCTGTACTGGCTGTCTGTATGTGGAGCAGGTGAATCATGCAAAATGCAACTTGTAGAGACATTATAAATTGGGGTGCAAGAGCCTTGGGGAGAGGCAAGAGCCTTGGGGAGAGGCTTACTGCTCAAGAGAGCACAACATTTTCATTTGTACTTTGTATGATCCTGGGTAAGATGTTTACCTATTACGCGCCTGAGTTTACAATGCTCTAAAGTAGTTGAGAAACTTCTCCATTGTAGCTGTTTTATACCTGTAAAAAGCAGCTAATTAAAAATGCTTCAGCAGGAAAACTACTGATGCATCTGTTTCATCTAGGTAGCCTAACCATAGCCACGTTTTGATGTCTGGAATTTTTTTGCTTACATTTCAGAGCAAGACTTACTTAAAGCCTTGAAATTTACATGTTTTTTGCTATAACGGGTACTAAGTTCTGAGATTTTAAAATATAATTCTTGATTGAGAGCTGTGTTTGGAATAAACTATTCTGTCTGACATTTAATAATTGCACTTTGAAAAAAAATACTGCAAGCATATTTTGTAAATACTGGCTTTCTCTCCCTATTTGTAGTTTTGTTTATCAGGGTTTTTTTCAGTATGCTTGGCTGATTTGGAAAATAGTGGTAAAAATTGTAACAGTTAGAATGCGAAGAAGGCAAAGTTCACAGTTGTAATTCTTTTATTTAATTTTGACAATTTTTTTCCAAGTTGTCTTTTCTATGTATGCTATGTACTAGAATTCTAGAGATTGCAAGTATTTTTTCAATGGTTCTCTCAATATTTTTATATAAATATTATTGCATGGTGGAAATGATAATTTGTTGGTGACATCCCTTTAGTTTCCTGGGAGCATGATTATTGGTTGACTTGGTGTGTTGTGCTATTCTTGTTAGACAGAAACAAACATGAAAAATAATTCAGCTGGCTGGATTATTTTGTAGACATTTCTCAGAAGAAGCCTGAGGCAAGTTAGCACATAGTCTCTTGCTGCCTTTTTTTTTTTCCACTAGCCATTAACATGTGAATTTCTCAAGTCTGAGATTAAAAAAATGGAGAGCCTCACTTCCCAAAATGTAGTTATTTGCAGAAAAAAATTCCACCCTTTGTTTACCAATTTTTCCTCTTCTCTAGAGAAATGTCTTTCTCTCGCAGCCATGACATGTTTAACATAGCAAGCATACATGTTCTCTCAGTGTATGAGGATTATCCAAAAATTTTCTCCTTTCCGATAAACAGAACTTCTTGTGCTGAGTGATACTTCTCAGTTTTCTCCCCAAACCTCTCTAATAAATCAGCTGTAGCTTTTTGAGCCCTTGTATTCTTTGCAGCTATTGTAAAATATCTGATGTCATCTCATATTCTGATAGGTTATTTTTCCTAAGTAGGTGCTGATACTCTGAGGGAGAGGAGGGCATTACCACTGTAGATGTATCTGTTATTGTCACATAACCTCTCTGTGTCTCTTCCTGTAGCAGCACTTGTGTGCCTGTGTGTTTGTGTTTTAATGAACAGATGCTTCTCTGTGTTTTGTGGTGTGGAGAAATTTCCTAAGACCCCAGATGCTGTTCTCAAAAGTGCCTAAGAATAACAAACCTTTTTCCTCAGTGCAGAGTCTTACAGTTGCAGTCTAGCCCTCTAGTTTGCTGAGCCATTGTGCAGGCATAAATCTGGGCCATGGCTCTATCTGAAATAAGGTATGCTAATTATTTATAACATCACATAGCAACCACTCCACATCTTTAACTAGTATTTCATGAGCCAATCAGAGTATTTCTTTTATCCCTTGTTAAGCCTTAGCATCAGCTCAGGAGAAAATCATTTTAGCAGATTTAACACCATTTAAATACTACTTCAGATGTATTTTTCATGCATTTATTTTATTCAAAAAGTTTGTAAGGATAATGCACGTCTTATTTGTGGTTTTTATTATTTGTCAGGTTTTAAAAAAGCAAGAGGGCTGCTCCTGCACGTGCTTCCATTATTCTAACTTAGAATTAAACAATGAGATGTTTGTATAGCCCTGCTTTGTAATTTATTGACCACGGTTTAAATCCCATACATTAAATGTAAATCTTTGAAATCCAGTATAAGGAGCTAAGAATGTAACCTCTGTTCTGTGTTTGGCAACCAGACCCTCTTATCTGTATGAACCTGGATGGAGAAAACATCAAGCCTTAGTCTATGTTGCTTTTAGTAAGAATATTTTTCTTTCTTTTTTTTTCTCCCCAATTTTTTCCACATATATATTTAAATAATTTTAAGATGTTCAAAATTTCAGTGTAGAAAATACTTGTGTATTGGACTTGGTTGCTTTTGAAGCAGTTTTCTGAAAGCTGGCAAATTCCTCTGACAATTACCTTTATACCTGTTCACTCTTTAAATATATGAAATATATGTGTAGCACTTAAAAGAAGTGTCTTACATTAACTGAGTTCACTCTAGGTCAGTGTTCTTTGTGAGCAGCAAACAAGACATAATCTTCTGTCTGGAAGCTCAGTGGATGGCATAGTAGACTCTCTTGAGATACAGAAAATGTACATGTCTGATGATTCAGTGTCCAGACAGTTTCTGCTTTTGAATTATTAAACCACTACATAATCTTAAATAACACCACTGCTGTCATGCAATATTTTATGTGCTAGAGTCTCTAAGCTACTGGGGTTTTTTCCCTTGTTCCTATTTGATGGAGGAAGGGAGACCATAAGGAGACTTCTGAATGCAGGGGGGTAGTTTGTGTATAGACATAATGTGGGCAGATTGCTGTAAAGAGGAAAGTCTTGAGAAAGCCAAGAAATCTATATTTACTCTGGATCTCATTGTTCCTTTTTTAATGTTATTGCTCCTGTCTGTCATGTAGGAAAGCCTAAGCTGAGTTTTGTCTGTTTCTGCTCTTGTAAGTACCTATAAGAGCTCGAAATAAAACCCATAGCTACCCTTAGCTGACAATGCTGAGCTTCAGAGATCTGCATCTGCCATCATCACTGCTGGCTTAGTGAACCACAGCATGGACTGTATGCTGGGAGTGATAAAAGTGATAGTCTTCAACTCCAGAGAGAAGACTGACACGATTAACTTTACAGCATCATTGACTGCCAGGCATACTAATTTTTTTTTCTTGGTGTTTATCTGCACATTCTCCATTCACAGGAGTTAGTCAATTAATGTAACTACTGTGCATCCAGTGTTTAGAAACTCACTGAACACATTGTAGCCCTTATGGTTTGATAGGTGAAAAATACATATTATTTTTACCATGTATTTGCAATGCATTTTGGCTAAATTGGTGTAAAACATTGGTTCATCCATTTCAATCTCTTTCCCTAACTTTTCTGTAAGCTCCCAGGAGAAATATTTTATCCCATTTATTTTTGTTCTGATGTTTTTGAAACAGTATGTTAAGAAAAGTCTTTTAAGTAAAATAAGGATGAAGAACCAAGTTCTCACAAAGGTAAGTATGTGTTGAAGTATTTACTTGCAAGCTTCTCAAAAATGCAACGGATCGGGCAGGTTGTTTGTGTAGAGAGAGGAAGAGAGGTTGGCTGCTGCAGAGCAAGTGCAGCCGAGTTGGACCAGGGTTGGACCCTGCAGTCTATTTTCAGCACAGGATGAAGAAACAAATGAGCTTGAGTTTCGTGGTCATCCACGTGTTGTCGTGATGCCAGGCATAATGTCAAAGGGGGAGTGTTGCTCAAGCAGACAGAGCAGCTCTACTGCAGGAATGAAGAACTTAGATGCCCATTAGTTGTTACAGGGATTGAAATCACTCTTCATGTTCCTGTGTGTTATTGAAAGCTCATGCAGGGGACAGCGTGCTCTCCAGTTGCCACTGCCTCACAATCCAGAGGAAGCCCACCATATTGTTTACTTCAGTCCAGAGAGATTGGGAATTCTGGGCTAGGGAGGGGTAGTCCTTTTTTTCCCCAGCTCTCTGGATTTCAGCTTTTCTCACCTGTTGCTATTTCATGCATGTTAGCTCATCCAGAAGTTCTGGGGGTCTTTGTTACTCTCTCCAGGATTGTTACAGAAATTGTGGACACCTGCATTAAAAGGGGAGAAAATGCAAGATCCTGATTCTCCATATTTTTTTCCAATTTTCAGTCTCATTTATGTTCTCAAATTATATCCTATCTTCACCTCACTTCCTTCTTGTGTCCAAATTGGCCCCAGTATTTCAGGTCTACGGACTGTGCATGAAATATATTAACTCTACCCCAGCCAAAACCAGCACATGTCCCTATGTACTTCTCTGGTGCCTTCTTCATTGTAACTGCTTTCAACTCATGTCCATGTTGTTTCTAACCCTGTGCTGTTTCCATTTTAAGATTTTAGTTGTGGATATGAGTAGTATGGTTGTGCTAAGTTCAAAGAACACTGGAAGTCAGACATAAGATTATTTACTATGTTGTCTGCAACCCAGTTGCAAGAAAGAGGATGACTTAAGGAATGAGTACAACTTCTTTTTTTCTGCTTGCTGATCTATTAATGGGGTGTTGCTGTCACAAGGAGATCAGTGAGTTTGCAGGCTCCAACCTTTGATGTGTTGGAGAAGAGCTGGTGACCAGACAGTATGTGCTACTGGAGATACTATGTTTGTGGCAGGTACGCCTGGTTGATATTTCTCCACAAAGTGTTTTTGTAAAAACCATATGCTTTGCTGAAATGTTTTTGCATGCATTGAAACTCTTTTCTTGAATATAGAGTTTGACTTGACCAAATCTTGATCAACCTGATCTCAGTTGTCCTGGATATGAGTAGGGGTGCTGACCAGATGAATTCATGAGTTCCCTTCCAACCTAAGTTGCTCTCTGATTCTTTTGGGTTTTTCTAAATTACTTTTGTTTAAGAAAAAACTAAGACACAGATGAAATAACAGTAACTCTTTTAGTTTAAAATAGATCACCTAAACCTTTGAAAAAAATTTTTCTAGTTTTAAAAATGTAAACCAGACTGTTACTCAGCATTAAAATGCATTTTAGTTAACAAAATGTATTGATTGAAGATAGCTTTTTCCACTGATAACTTGGAAGTATCTTTATTTTTTATTCAGCATAAACAGATTTTTTTTAACTAGTTTGTGAACTAAAGTTCTTGTTTCCTTTGCTCTAGATGGAACTTACTCCTATACACAACATGCAACTTAGTATTTTACCTAATAAAGTGTTGAAGACTTGGTCCTGCACCACTGAACCCAGCAGGTGCACTGGTAGTGGAAAGGACCAGGCTCACAATGCCATGTGGCATTGGTGCAGGGTATTTATACTTGTCCCTCTCTCAGTATGCAATACATGCACTTACACAGTGTCCCTCACATCTCACATAAAAGGCAAGGAACTCCGAGAAGCAAATTTTTAGGAGCTAAATCTGTAGCTTCAGGCGTAATGAAAAAGCGTGCTTGGGTAAGATGAACTGTATCATTCAGCATGTGTCTGTTTTGGAGTAGCTGATGTAGTTGAAACATATTTTATTGGGAGAACAGATCAGTTCAATCAGGTTTGTGATAAAGGGGTAGTTTGAGGAACTGCTTTTTTCTTTTTCTGTGGAAAAAGCTGCTTAGGCATCCAAAGTAACAACTAACTACTTCTTTACATGTGACAAGGCATTATAAGAATGGTTCTGGTGAATTTGGATATAAATACTTAGTTGGAAAAAGAGTAAAAGTGAAATGTTTCCCCTGACACTCTTTGATTTTCAGTGATCCCATCTTGTAGCTTAAGGTCACCTGCACAATGGAAGTGACTAGAAGTTTTCTTCTTTTTTTTTTTTTTGGCACTTTATTAATGGCCTCCTTTCTATTTAATTAATAATTGATATGTCTGAAGTGTAGGAGATGAGTGGAGAAATAAACAGAGAACAGAATGCCTGACAAAATGCCTTACTGGAGTTGTTTGTTCAGCACATTCCAGCTTGCACATTGGAAAAAACAGCTTTTTGTTGGGGAGGGGGAACCCAATTCCTGCACAGTTTTTATGCACTCCCTGATATGTGTTTACTGTCATTTCTAGGAGTTCCAACACCCAGTCCAGAAATCCTTCGACATACCTTGAATATGCTTGTACGGGAGAGGAAAATATACCCAACTCCAGATGGTTATTTCATTGTAACCCCGCAGACGTACTTTATAACACCATCTCTCATAAGAACTAACAGTAAATGGTACCATTTGGATGAGAGGATACCTGACAGGTCTCAATGTACCTCTCCGCAACAAGGAACTATAACTCCCTCCACCTCGGGATGTGTCAGGGACCGAACACTACCCAAAAACCACTGCGACTCCTGCCATTGTTGCAGAGAAGACATGCACAGCATGCATGCATCTACCCTACAGAGGAAATCAGCAAAAGACTGTAAAGACTCATACTGTCCTCCTTCATTATGTCAGGTCCCACCTACTGAGAAAAGTAAAAGTACTGTAAATTTTTCGTATAAAGCAGAGACACTCACAAAGCCTAAGGATGTAGAAAAGCAGTCTAAGAAATTTGGACTCAAATTATTCCGATTAAGTTTTAAAAAGGATAAGACAAAACAGTTGGCAAATTTCTCTGCCCAGTTTCCTCCAGAGGAGTGGCCGCTAAGGGATGAGGACACCCCTACCACTATACCTAGAGAGGTAGAAATGGAGATTATTAGGCGCATTAACCCAGACTTGACTGTGGAAAATGTCATGAGACACACTGCACTAATGAAGAAACTTGAAGAAGAAAAAGCTCAACGAAGCAAAGCAGGATCTTCAGCTCACCACAGCGGACGAAGTAAAAAGAGCAGGAATCACAGAAAGTCTCATGGGAAATCAAGGTCGCACAGCAAGACCCGGGTGTCCAAAGGAGACCCATCAGATGGCTCTCATTTGGATATACCTGCTGAAAGGGAGTATGACTTCTATGATCCCTTGACTCGATCCCCACGGGAAGGCTGTTTCATAATAGAACACAAGGGAGATAATTATATAATGCACAGCAATCCTAACATGATTGAATCACACTTTCCCATGACACCAGAGTGGGATGTGTCTGGTGAACTGGCCAAAAGAAGAACTGAAATGCCTTTCCCTGAACCTTCCAGGGGAAGCTCCCATTCCAAGGTCCATCGGAGCCACAGCCATACACAGGATAGAAGATCGAGGAATGAGCGGTCCAGTAAGGCTAAAGAAAGGTCTAGATCCATGGATAACTCCAAGGGACCTCTGGGCTCAGCTACTTTAGGCACACCTGAAGATATAGGTGAAGGCTGTAGCCCAGATGACCAAACAACTAGCCAAACTTACATTGATGATAGTACCTTAAGGCCATCTCAGTCACTCGGTCATCAAAGGGCTCTGATTTCATCTGCAAGCTACAAAGAGACTTGCATCCCTGAAATAGCCAGTGGCAGTGTAGAAACCCCCAGTTCTTGTAGCCTATTAGAACAAGGCAAGCCTACAGAGAATTTGCCATCGTATAGCGAGCTCAACTCCTGCACAACAAAATCTGCAGTTGATGACTATTTTCAGTGCAACACATCCAGTGAGACTGTGCTTACTGCTCCATCACCACTGGGAAAGAATAAAGAGGATCATGATACGCTAACAGGGACAGATGGGCTTAAAAAAATGACTCCCACAGAAAGACAGTCTCAACATATTGCTAGGGAGCCTGGTGTGCACAAGGAGGAGTCCCCAAAGGGCCCGAGCAGTGGTTCAGTGGTTGCTGGCCAAAGTCCAGAGGTGATCGCAAATGGGCGGCTGGTTCAACACCATAGCGCTGAATCAAGCAGCCTTGATAAAAGGAAAGAAATATTTAGCAAGGATACACTCTTTAAACCTCTGCACAACACTCTTTCTGTGAATAGTTATCATAAGTCTAACACACCTCTGCTAAAGCCCCATCAAAAGACCCCCTCTGACACATTGCCAGTCAGATGTGAGAAACTTGAACAAGCGATAGTAACCTCAGTCACACAAGTCATGCCTGTTTCTCAGAGACAGCAAGAGACAACCGGGAATCAGGAGGCCTCCTTTGACTACTACAACGTATCTGATGATGATGACTCAGAGGAAGGAACCAACGGCAAAAATGCTGAGGAAGAAAAGAACAGGGATGATGTTGGTACAATGCAGTGGCTCCTAGAGAGAGAAAAGGAAAGAGATCTGCAGCGAAAGTTTGAGAAGAATCTTACTCTTCTCACCCCGAAGGAAACAGACAATAGCAACAACCAGAGAGCCACCCACTCCGCCCGCCTGGACAGCATGGACAGCAGCAGCATCACAGTGGACAGCGGGTTCAACTCTCCACGGTAGGACTGTCACATTCATTGCAGCTTTACAGACTAGGAAGTTCCATTTATGGTTTTATGTGTGTGTGATAATAGTGGCAGAATGTAGGCCTGTTTTAAACAATTTCACACATTTTCAGACAGTGTTTTCTACAGCTTTGGAAGGGTCTGTTCAGATGAGTGGGTTTCCCACCATACAATAAGAAACCAATGAGCATTTGCAGCATTGATTCTGTATTAGTTCATTTTGTGTTTGTGGAAAACCTCCCTGTATCCCTTTTTTTTCTGTATTAAACTTGTGTTTGCATTTAGAATAGAAGGGATGAGCTCCTGCATGCTCTTCTCTTCCTTTTCTCTCTAAGATACCATCAACAAGACTAATGGAAAGACTAGGCATGACTAGGTGGTCATGAGCATCTTTGAGCATCAGACCATGGTGGTCTGAGCATCTTTGGCTCAGACCAAAAAAAAAAGGAAAGATTATATTGTTTTCTGTTTGGGCTTTCTTGTTTGTTTTCTTCAAAAATGTTGGAAGTGTATCTAGTCAGCATTGCAAACTGGAACAGCCACTCTCCCTACAAGTTAAAAGTGCTCAGGATATTTGAACTTCGGAGGTGCCTTAATACTGCCGACAGAGAGGTGCCTTGCCTGAGATATTTGGGAAAAGAGTCCAGATGTTTGCATGTGTTAGTGCTGGTTAGTAGTTTCTGTTCCAGGGATTTCAGACATCATGGAAGTCTCAGTGTGCTAGAAGTCTTCCAGGTGTAGGGGAGAGAGATTTGTTGGTGCATTCCCTGCCCTGGAGATTTCACAAGTTCATTTCCAGGTTAAGAAGCCTTTACCTGAGCCTTCTTCCTTGTCTGTCTGACCTTTGGCAGTCCTAGGTCCTTGATGGAATGGAGTTTGACCAGTTTTCTTTGGCCTGGATAGTAACTCATCAGAGTTCAGAACAATGAATCTAAGAACACAGAAATAATTCACAATAGTAGTTCTCTTATAGTGTCTTACTTAAGCTTAAATTATTTATTGCCTGTGTTAAAAAATAAAACCTCCAAGACTGAATTTGTATTAGGTGAAAAAAAGTGGGGGGTTTTTTTTCTTGGTTTTTGTTGATTTTTAAATTTTCCCCTGTAAATGGTGTTCTTACTTGCCAGAAGTACCTATTTTTTTCACATTTATAGCTAAGGCTCTCAGAAAGACATGTGAAGGATTTCCTGTTTCTACACAGGATTAAATTTCATTTTCAATTGAAGTCCTGTCACTCTGGAAGAAGTTCCTTTGGATTTGATGGTTACTCCCACTTGATGTTAATGACAAGACAGCAATTAGTGAGCCTGATGCAGCATGCAGTGATGAATCAAACTAGAGCAGGCTTTTAGCGAATGTATAGTTTTTCTGAGTACAAAATTTGAAAAATAAATCAAACTACTTACACTGAGTTCACTCTAAAAAAAATAACTTCAGAAGGTTTTGAATTTTTTGTGTTATTGATTATTCTGCAGATGCTTGTTATCTTTCTCACGTAGAAATGTTGTATGAAACTGTTTGCACTGTTCTTTTTTAAATGTAGTCTCTTCTTTTGGTTGAAGTGCTATACTTGCAGTCAGTTTTTGTGGGGCAGTATGTTGTGGTGTTTGCTTCTTGCTCTGCTTGTCTTGCTCTGCAGGGTATGAGAGTCACCTCCAGGATAGGATATCAACTGGATTAAAAATCAGTTCTTGGACTAGTTGCATGTGCTAGCTGAATATCATACTTGTGTTTCTGGTTAATGCAAAGGTAGACATTTTGTTCCCTAATTATTTACACAAAAGCTAAAATTTCTGTTTATGTTAAACTTAGCAAGCAAGAGAACAGGATGTGGTGAGCATACTGGATTTAGTGCTGCTATACCACTTTGTTTAAATCAAAAGGGAAACAGATGAGCAGCTTTCAATAATGTTTGTGTTCCACATGTCCTTTTTTTTAAATTTTACTGTCTACTTATTAACAAATGTTGGGTGTTTTTGCAAGGCCACATAAAGTAAGTTCAAAAAAAAAAACCAAAACAAAACATTCTGTAGGGAATTTTTTTTTGTGAGACCAGCATATAGTCTGGATATTTCAAAGGCTTTTTCATGGGCTTTGTATCAAAATGATTAAATTTGATGATTTTGCTGAGTTTTGATCACTCCTTAGTATAAGTCTATAAAAATAAATTGAGCTGAGGGTGAATTCAGCCCTTTGGCTGTAAGTACCAGACTGTTATTATTATCCTGCCTTATACCAAAAAATGTACTCTACATCCCTTTTCCAGTAAAGAAAAAATAGCCATCCAGCGTCCATCTGGTAAGATTCACCTAGGTCTGACAGTGTCCTTCAGCAGATGCCTAGGGAAGAGTATAAGAACAGGTCGTGCACTCAGTGATGTTCCTCAGTTATATTCTAGCCTCCACTGATGATGTAACTCTCTGCTTCCTAAGGTGGGATGGTGTCTTTTCATTCAAACTGAAGTGTGCAACATCGTTTGGAGAATCAAAATTACCAACTTCAGTCTATTCAAAAAATATTTTTAAAGTGTGACAAATTGAAAAAAGGACAGTAAAAATAATTTTGAAAAAAATGGATGTAGTTAAAGAGATTTGCAATGGTCATTTGACTTCCAAGGTATTTGTGTGCAAAATGTGTAAGCATATTAATCACCATTGGGAAAAAAGCCTCACAATATTTTGTGCATTGCTTTTATGCAAGTTATCTATAGTAAATGTTAGCTGTCAAATTCATTTTATTCCTTTATTTTTAGAGCTTATATAATACTGTTGCTCCTTTGTCACCTAAAGAAAGCTAATTTTGGCATTACTCTGCACACAAAATTCTCGATGCAGTCTTTGTGTATACATATTGTAGTGGTCAGTTTGTAATATCAGAGCTGAAAATGTTTGAAGATCTGGAATTGGTAGTGTCATAAAGAATGATGCAATACTAAATCATCTCTGAAGACTAAAGTTTGCATCTATTTTCATTCAAAAGCAGAGGGAGAGAAATCAAAAAATGAGCAACAGAAGTGCACCATATGTCATTGTAGCTCACAGAAATCATTTACTGTAGGTGCCACGCATTATAGCTCTTTGGAACTATGGAGAATCATTGGCAGAAGATTATCAGTAGCATTTTGACCAGTTTAAAAGATCTGTTGGAGTTTTCCTAAAATCATCATTGATTTTCCAGGTTCAGTCAGTTTAAGATGATTTTAATCTGCCTTACAACTAGGCAAAGTGTTTCTTCCTTCCCCTATGCCATGCACTGGCACATTTCTCCCCTGCCACATCCAAAGCTGTGCATCCCTACTCTTCCCCTGATGCTAGCACAAATCTTTTTTTTTTTTTTTCTTTTCTTAGGGCTAGTATTTAACTGAGAGCGGTCCCTGATCTGGCTGGCTGCAAGGCTTAGTCAGGGAAGCAGCAGAAACATGTGGCAGGGTCAGGTCCACACAAGGCAGGCAAAAGCTGCCCCTTTGTAAGTAGCAGGTAAATTTAGGTTGACTTTAAGCCCACTATGAAACTCCTGCCATTAGTATCTTTGTTTCTAGTGCTTAATGCTTAACCACTGCATTCAGTCCCCTGAATGTGTTCTGTAAACATCTCAATAGCAAGTGGTGATGTCATTTTACAAAGCAGGGATTCAGGTGAAGGATACATAACCAGGGGGCCGCGTGGCTGTTTGAAAGCAAATCTCTTTCTGAACATCCACACATTGTTTGGAGATCAAAAATTATTAAAGAGTGTAAAGAGAACAAAAGGAATAGTACTGGTAAAACTAGCCTTAACATGTCATGGCTGAGTTTTTTAAAAGCTGTAGACTAAAATACAGGCTTCTCTGCATTCATAATTAGATGTGTCATTAAAAGGCTTAATCTTTAAAAGTGTTAAGTGTCCTGTCACTCCTGTGGTTAAACGATATATTAGAACTAAAGGAACATTGTCAATGTTCTGAATGAAATAGCAGTACTAGTTGTTTTTCAGGGCAAGATCACAGACCAGGCAGTTAGCATTTCTCAGTGTCTTGGTAAGTTGCAATCATCGCAGCTGCAAAGCAAAACTGAAGTCTTGCATTTAGAACCATTGTGGGTTTAATGTAAAGTAAGTCTTTTATTTAATATTTTTTGTACAAAAACATAGGCAGAAGAGGAGGCAAGAGGGGCCACTGCGTTACAATTGCTGTCCTAGCTCTGCCTAGTCCCAGAACTGATTTGATGCTACTTTGTGCAAAAATGCACCAGTCAGGAAAGAAAATTAGTATGTTCCAAGTGCAACATGGAAACTATTTCCTTGGGTGAAAAATCCAGATGCTTGGTACTGGTTCAGCTTACAGTTTGTGTGACAGCTTCAGCTGTGCTCAGTGCTATCTGTACCTGTGTTATAGCATGATGACTGCTGAGCACCTCTGGGACGTGTTTTCGAGGAACATATGTGTACTGTCAAAATGAGATGATTCACTGATGTGACATTACATATGAACACAGGAAACCTATTATAAAACACTCTATTCTTTCCTGTCTGGTCGATAGATATATAGGCATGTCATATACGAGTGTGTATATATATTTCTTTTCCGTTCCAGTACTCGTGAGAGCCTGGCATCCAACACTTCAAGTATTGTTGAAAGCAACAGACGTCAGAACCCTGCTCTGAGCCCTGCACATGGTGGCGCAGGCCCAACGTTCAACTTCCGAGCCACTGCAGACCCACCCACAAGTGAAGCCGAGAAACTGCAGAAACCTGGTAACTGCCTGCAAGCTTCTGTCACTAGTGTCTGATAGTCATCCTGCCTCAGATCGTCTGTCTCATCCTATACAGCAAAGTTTACGACACTGGGACTGATGTTTACATCTTTGGGGAAAAATAAAACGAGCATCTCAACCACAGTTTTAGTGTTTACTTTAACTGTGCTGCTATGTAGACTAGGGGCAACAAAGAAATCTTTATTTCAAGGTATTGCTTTTCACATTTGCGGCTCTGTAGCAACAGAATAGCAGTAGGGATAATATGTACACTTTTTGCTTCACTTAATTGTAACTGAGCACATATATGAAAGTCTAGACACTGTAAGTGTAATCTGCATTTTCAATGTCCATGCAGTTGCCAACTCATTAAAAAATGCCACAGATGTGTGATGCCCCTGGTCAGAGGCTAAACTCTGCTGCAGAGTTGATCATTTTTTACTTCAAAAACTGAGCCACTGCTGAAAGTAACCAGCCAGGATCACCATGAGGAGAAAAAATGCCAAACATGACAAGTGACGACCTCAGCTCTATATGTGAATTATTAATACTAATCAGTCATTTTCACTGTGCATTTTTGTGACACAATTTTACAAATACCTGGTTAAGCGAGTAAAAGGAGATTTGGGGTTTGTTTTGATTTGCTTTTTTCTAGGTATGGAGGGTGGGAAGGGAGGTGACTACTCCTTTTGTTTCAAAAGTATGAGAGATGTTTATTAATGAGACTTGCTACTTGACCTTCCATAATCACCAATGAGGAGGTGGGCCTTTGCATAGAGCGGGGAGTGGGGAGGGAAGGGAAAAATCTAACTGTCATGGAGCCACCATGTGGAGTGACACGAAATATTTTAAGCGTCTTCAGTATAATTCACATATTTTAAAAAGATAATCTAATTCTTGTGTCACTTCTGGTATTGCAACTTGCCATTAATATAGGAATCAGGATAACTAATTTCTTGGAACAAAAATATCCTTTATGATATAAATGACAAGTATGGCCTGAAGAATTGATTTCTTTCTAGTGGAAGGACATAAATCTATTTTATGTAGCTTATTAAATAGAGTGCCTAAATTAGGCTATTAAAAATAGCATACAGTGTAATGATTATCAGAGAACAAAATTTAGAGAATTATAAACTTCTGGCCTTTTTATTCAGTGGATGTTATTTGCAATTTAGCATTTTATGGACATGTCTGGTTTCTAGAAATTCAATGTGTCCACTTGGTTTGCAGTAGAAATCTGAGTCCTGTAGGCACAGTACATCCTAATTGCTCTCCCTAAACTGTTACTCCAGTGTAATTAGTACTCCACTAATTACTACAGAGTAACTTCTACAGATAGTTAAACTCCAAGAGTAATTTTTAGGTATAGGGTCACATTCTGCTCTGTTACTCATGCAACCTGGTAGTGCAACAAACTGACTTTTTTTATCAGAACAGACAAATTGGTGGAAGAATAACAAAGATACTAAAATGTGCAACAGCCCAAACTGTTTCATAGGAAAGGGACGTTTACCCTGTCTAGCTCTTGCAGTACACAGGTGGGAAACCCAACTGTACATATTATACCCTGGTATTTTCATCAGGTTCTGGTGACATTCATTACTCTGTATACAAAGTCATTTGAGCTTCACTTATGTTCTCTGTTGGCATCAGAAGTCTTTACTGAAGATTCAGCCTTATGTTACACCGTTGGATATAGTTCATTTATTTATAAAACGGCTTTCTAACTCTGGACACAATCAGTTTCCAGTTCTGTCAAGAATTCCCAGTCAATGCACAGGTCTGTTTTCATTAATTTCAGTGTATAATTTCCATTTCATAGGAGCAATAAGACCTTTCAGTGCACATAAAGGAAATTATTGTGCTTTTGGTTGGTTATCAAAGTCACTTGGCCTTTAGCCTTCTGCCTTATCATACCTTCCAAGATGTGCTCTAATTACCATATAATGCTTTGCATGATGCATCTTATTATTCAGTATGTAACTCCAGCCGTACTTATTCCATGCGAACTGTAGAGTCAGAGCTTTTGTGGGGAATTGTCATATACTATGCAGTGGCTGACTGTGATTTTGTTTCTGAGATGAGCTCTGACACCAGTAGTATGTATCAATTCAGTAAATAAAAATGTCAAAATGATAAACATTTACAGTGATGATCTGAAGTACTAACAGCAGTATTAAAATGTGAAGAGCAGAAACAGGTTTCACCTTTGGAGAAATAATTGTTTGTCATAAGATAATCAGAATTTGTGCAGGCAGCTGGTTGTACAGAAGACATAATTCCAACAAAACGTGATAGTACATACCTATAAACTGTATAGTATGTTATTTCCTAAAGTTCCCAGAGACCAGCAGACAACATAAATGTCATATTAATGTTGACATGGCATTGTACCAATATTAATGTGACTCTTGGAATATGGAATGTAAACAGAAGTTTTAAATAGAAACGTTCTAATCTTGTTTTATTTTTTTTTTCCTTTTAAAATCAACAATGGAAAATAAGGAAATTCCATCTTGAGGTTCTGGTAACAAAACCACGAGAGTGGAGCTTGAGTGCTTTATGTCACCCTAATCCTTTGATGAAATCATAGCCTTGTATTATGTGGTTGCTTATCTATCGTTCTTCTAATGTATCAATTTAAAGGTTTACAGAGTTAGATTAGGTTGAATCTGTGTTGTGTTCAACTGTAAAGGGTCAACACAAATCTGTCGGCATTTTGCACACTTAATATGTATTATTATAATACAACATGTTACTTTTATGGTAATTTTTTTTACACATATAACTACCTCCATGAATTTGATGAAATGCAGCAACATGAAAAGTGTATTGTACAAAGCAAGGTTAGAAACTCTGAAGCATTAGGTCATGGCGTTCTCTTGTGTGTCAAAGCTTGCGTATGAAGTCATCATGTTTCCATTGCCACAGTTTCCTTCTACAATGTTAAAACGATGGCTTTCAGATGAGTCACTTAAAGACTTTGACAAGGCTGCATAGTTGGGATAAAAGTGAAAGGGAGGCTGAAACCTTCCATCCTCTCCCCAGTTACTGCTAAAATTTCTGCCTGGTAGAACTTGAAAATGTAATTTAGCAAATTAGAAACATCTACAGTCTGTGAAATATGATTGACAGTTTGGGGTTTAACAGAAGACACTCTGGGTATTTTCTTGGCAGCCTTCAGACACTTTGGGCCCTATTCTGCCTCCATCTTTGTCAACATTAGTACGTCATGGTTTCTCTGAACTGGCAAGGGTGTTAAAACAGCTCTTCCTTTAATGATACACACTCTGGTCTCTAGATTGTGTGCATCTAAAACGTTTGCTCCTATAGAAACTACCAACAGCCTTTAATCGACTTTGCTGGGAGCAGTATTAGGGTCCCTACTAGAGGTATGTGCCTATTGTTCAAAGAACGTGGGCGAGTTTCCAAGAAAAATTAAGTTGGCTTTTGAAAAGTAGCCAGCTGCAACAAGCCACCTTTCAAGAGGGAAGAAAGAAAGATTTTTCCAAAAACCAAAGGAAGAAAGTGGCAGTTGAACCTAAGCAGATCACATTTATATACAAATCCCAATTTATGAACAACTTTCAGCAAACCTAGTACCATTATCCTGATGCAAATTAATATACAATCATCAGTTGAGCTAATTTTGCCATTTTACGTATTTCAGTTAAAATTTAAGAATCATTAGCCTTTTGACTCCCTGTACCACTGTAAAATGACTTATATGTGGAACAACGTTCACTCAACTTTAAAAAGTAACAATGTATTTGAAAACAAATATTTTAATGAAAACCATGGCCTAAGTGCTTGCCAGCAGTAGTGGTTTTAGAAAAGAGAACAAGCAAACCAGTATTCAGAGGCCATCATAAACACAGATAATACTTTGCACTTATATCACACCTTTTCGCCTGAGGGCCTCAAAGCACTTGCCTGTCAGGTAAGCAGAATTCACTGACTTCTTTTTGTCCAAGCCCATTGGAAAAAGAAGAGGCTAAGAGTCTGGAGACTAATTTATTAACTAGTTGCTTAAAGTTCCTGGAGTAAGTTTAATAGTTAACCAAAGTGTTTCATGTTTATATTCTGAAATCATTCTTTTGATGCATTCAGTTTGTTTAAGTAAGAAACTTCTTTACAGCTCTGCAGACACTTTCAGATTAGCAGTTCCAAAAACAAGTTTGCAGTCATATGAGTACTGGCAGCAGTGGTTTTAGAAATGGTTATGTTAATTAAAAATTTGTTTTTCAAATACATTTTGCACTGCTTTTCCCAACACATTGTTCAAATTGTTGTGCTGAGAAAGCAAATAGCATTCCTAATCTGGTGTCATACCCACAGTTTACAATTCTCTTTGCTCTTCTGAAGAAAACTGTACAGTATTGAGAGAAAAGTTCTATTTTTTACGAAATTCTTTAAAAAAAAAGGGTATATATCTAAAATATTCCCCCAGCATAAGTAAAGTGCATCATTGCTGCATGAAACACATGCAGTGGACCCACCAAAAGCCAAGCTGGTGCTAGAAGAAAACGGGACTATCACACTTCTTTTATAGCGGCGCTCTAAACGTTGGTTTCAGTTATGCCAGTGTAAATCTGGCGTAACTCCCCTGATCTCCGTGGATCTCAGAGAGATGGGAATGGGTTGTTAACTCCATTGAAGCTCAGTTCTGAGCTGAGGGTTTCCGTGTTCCTCCCCCCAGCCCGAGACACTAAATGCAGAGAAGGAGCAGAAGGCCACGCACCTGGCTCTGGAAGGGCAGCCTGGGCTGAATCCCTGCTGAAACGCACAGCCACCCAGCCGGGATGCCGTGACAGCCACCACGTGTTCCCCACCTCGGAAGGGTGGTTTTCCATGTGGTGCACTGCCCTCATGTTGTACAGCGGTTAGAAACACCCAAAGGATACCCACCCAGAAGTATGAAAGGGCCCTTGGAGAAATTGGCACAGATGTTACTTTTATATGTGGAGGAGATTTTAAGTTTAAAGGGATCATAATTCTGCAGGTAATTTTCTGTGAGTGACTGAATGTGGCTGTTGCATTAGGTTTAAATGAGTTAATAAATGCAAGTGGGACTTACTGTATGTTAGAAGGGAGTTTTGCAGCCAAGACTGCCTTGTATAAATGTGTTTGCACTGAAAAAAAAATTTAAAAATTACTTGGTCTCTGGTTGCTGTAAAGGTCATCCAAGATGGATGTTCTGTTTATATTGTATAGTATTTCATATGAAATAATTGCAGTTCATGAAATGTCTTCCCTAACGTTACTGATTTATAACAGCACATTTGTAACATGGTTTTTATTGTGTCAGTGTACCATATTGTAAATGATGATTACTTGTCATGCTTAGTATAATAATTTAAAGGAAAAAAAAGGACAGGGATTTTTGTAAGTCTATATTTGAAAGTCCCTCCATATGGTAATATTGTGTTCATGTTGTTTATGTAGTGTTGTGTGAAATATCCATTTTGGATTGTGTTACTTTTTAAGATATTAAATAACATTTGGTTATATGTTCTAAGTGGATTCTTTGCACTCATCGGTGGTTTTTAGAGCATATACTTATATTTCCATTTAACATGCTGTTTCTCTCCCTCACTTAGGACACCTTGCACAACAAACCAGAAATCTCAGAAAAACAAACATCATCATAACTTGCAGTGTTCCTCTATGCTTTATAAAAGCTCTTTGGGCCATTAACTAAGAGTGCAAGGGAGAAAATACACCATTTTTTCTGGTTTGGACTGGATGTGAAGTTGAGAGCTGCAGGGGGAGTGTGATCTCCACTGAATGCGTGAGTGCCCGGCTGAGATGCACCCAAGCTCCAGGAAATGAGAAGTCCTTTAGGACATCCTGATGCCAAGAGCAATAGGTGTGAGGTCCCTCTTTTCCTCTCCTCTCCATCCTCATGAGCCAAAGGAGAACCTGGCGCATACATTCAAGAGAAAGGGTTCTAGCAAGGAGGTTTTTGTCACATTCTTCAAAAAAACTGATAGCAGCTGAT
Organism: Atrichornis clamosus; assembly: GCA_013400975.1. Taxonomy (NCBI): domain Eukaryota; kingdom Metazoa; phylum Chordata; class Aves; order Passeriformes; family Menuridae; genus Atrichornis; species Atrichornis clamosus. The sequence goes on from WBMZ01013051.1 coordinate 73,031, forward strand.
TGGAAAGGCCCAAGTGGACAATGGAACATGCAAGTGCCATTTTCCAACCCTCTACCACCACCTGGAATAGGCTTTTGAGGGAGTTTAGGGCCCAGGAGATTTGCCAGAGTTGTGCCATGAGAACTACTGTTTGCCAACATCAGCTGTGAATATTTACGACAGTTACAAGATAAAAAGCAAAGCAGCATCTGTTGGAAGTAGGTGCTGCCTTAAGCACCTCGGCTTGTCACCTACTAGTGGCACATACTAGTACCATGCTATTTCTAGTCTTTACTCATTCCCCTTCATCCCCCTTCATCCTTTATAATCCATCTCCATGAAATTATGCATTTTGAATTACTGGGGGGAAAAAAGCCAAAGCCAAACAGGGTTTGGTTAGGGCTTTATGCCAGCACTGGCCTAGTGCCTTGCACAGGCAATGTCAGTTTTGGGTGTTGGTAGAATCAGACTTTCAAGGCCTTTTCAGTATTGCTGGAGAAGTTTGCAAGCACTATTGCCCCCTCACAGAGAGCTTTCTTTCTGTTTCTGTCCTGACAGTGTGCTTGTATTTTAGGTGCTGGATTAGACTAATCATTACCTAGGAAAGAAACTACTGTTGTTGAAAGTCATCACACCTTGCACTTTAAAACCTGCTTGGAAGCCTGGCTTGAATTCTCTTTATACAGTCTGCTGAACAGGTAAACTGAAAGTCTTGATCAAGTGACATCTTTTTGGTGAAACATGGTCTATAACATACTGCATATGCCTAGGGCCACTGCTTGGCTGAAGAAGTACTCTCGCTGTTAGGTTGTGCCTTTCTGCTGAGAACTTGAGTAGATTTCCATCCCTGTGTATCTGCAGGTATCTTACATCTATAAGATAACTCTTTTGAAAGATCTTAGCTCCAGATTTTTTTCTCCATCAGCCTCTCAACTTAGTCTTGTTTTCCTCACAACTTACTTTCTATAATGTTCTTCTATTGAATCCCCTTGTCTTCTGCTTCTTTTTGACATTTATTGTTCTTCAGGTTGGTTTTTTTTTCCATGTTACTTGACACGAGGTGTCTTCTGGCCCATTTCTCATTCTCCCCTCTCAAAATGTCATTCTAATCCTATAGTGTCTTTTTCACACTTTAACATTACTTTTGCTTTTTCACTTTCCCTGCTCATCAGAAAGACCTGAGAGACAAAAAGGTGGTCAGCTGCTTCAGGATAGGTGCTCCTGTCAGCACTTCCCTTCAAGCCATGCTGTTGCAGGTGTTTCATTTTAAAAACATTTAGGAATGTAAATATGCCCCCCCCCTTTTTAGACCTTCTTTAGTTCTCTTCCTCCTTTAGACTGCTGCTCCTGCTTTTTTTTAAAGACTGTATGCTTTTCTGTCCAGCATCTCTGTGCTTTGAGGGCACAAAGCGAAGACACAAAACCCTAAACAGCACTGGAACAACAGGTCACATTTGTCTTCCTCAGGGCACCAAGCAAGGCCTCAGGTAAATGCTTAGAAAAGCAATTTATCCAGCTATGCTTCACAGCAGATATGAGGAAAATGACCTCTACTTACCAGCCTTTCCTTAACTGCAGGGAGGGAGCCCAAAGCTCTGACACTCCCGTTCACTGTTGCTGGTACTTGAAGAGAGAAGGGTTTTGTAGCAGTCAGTGATGCTGGGATTTTGATAACTGCCTGTGGTTTTGTGTTGATATGGCTGAGCTTGCATTTATAGGCAACTTCTTTCTATGCCTGTAGATCTTCATGTTTAGCAAAGTATTTTTAGCCCAGCTGTCACAGAAGTGATGAATGGGGACAGGGAATGGGAAATCCCAAGTACTTTTTTTTAAACATCTTTTTTCTTATTTCTCATCCTAATAAGTGCATGAAACTTAACCCTGTCTGCCAGCTATGTGAAAATAAGCAAACAGTAAATAAATTTACCAGCATGGCTGTGCATACACTGAAATAGTTGCATACCTTGCTTGCTTGCTTACGGAAACCTGAAGCCTTTTGTTTTGCATTCTCTCAATCTGTCTCCTCTTGTCTCTCTGCTTGTTGCTGGTAAAATTAGGCCAGTTGCCTCGTAAGTGCCAAAGAGGGTCACTCTGGCAGCAAGCTGCAAATGTAGCAGTTTCCAGTATATTCAGTAGTGCACCAGTAGTGAGAGGACAAGCAGGAGTCAGTGGCCTCTCCCATGGCTGTAGACTTCTTCATGCAGAAGTTAAAAGGTACACCAGCACTGGCACTTAACTCCAAGCAGGACTGTGCTCCAGCAATTGGACTGGGGGTCCAATTGCAGTCAGTCAGCCTCAGCACACATGGGCTGCAGCACTCGCTGATGAAACTTCTGTACCAGAGGATGCACATCAGGAGTACAGCCGCAATGCTGCAGCCCTTCTGGGTCCTATTAGATGGGTTTTTGGAAAATGAGGACCTAGGTAATTAGCTTTACAGAGCAGCTTGTGCACTGGAGGGGTTTGAATGCAAACCCCATCCCATAACCCACATACCTGGAGCCTGCCCTCACTGTCTCCACCGTGCAAACACTACGCACGTAGCACTGCGCAGTAACCGTCAGGAGCAGCCATCAAGCTTGCAAACGTGAGGACTCTGAAGTGCAAACCTCTGGGCTAGGTGTGCCTTAGGATTGTGGGCAGTGACAGGGACAAGGTCAGCAGAGAGGGGCATTTGACTTTCTGGCTATGGCAGGTGAAAGCTGTGCTTCCACAGCGAGGTCCCTCTCTTCCCTCTGCACTGCTGTTCCTAGCAGCCAGTTGCCCAGTAGCCTTGAACCAAATCCCCAGTCTTGGCTTCCTCCCTGAAGAGATGTGGGGCTCCAGCCCCTTGCTGCCACTTATCCCCAACCTGGGGAGGCCGTGCTGAGGGAGAGGATCATCTCTGTCCAGTTTAGTGCAAGCCTCTGGCTTGGGCCCAAAATGAACCTGCCAGAGAAGTCCTATTTAGCATCCAGCTGATGCAGTTTAACACGCTTCTGTGAAACACAAGCTGGTGATGACTTTCAAATACTTGTACCTGGTCCAGCTGTAACCCTCACCTAACGCATGACCCTGGCAGAGCTTCTCAGTAAAACAGTAACCAACTTTTTTTCTCGTTTTTTTTTAACCTAGACAATGCAGTGGTTTTTTCTTTTCTTCTAAAGGAATGCTGAAAACTCCCAGGGAACTCTGGGTTAAGGCGGAGGTCAGGAGAAGCATCAGGAGGAGGAGAGGGGCAGGAACCACCCATGGTTGGTCTTCTCAAAGCCACCCTGGTAACCTGAGAAACAGAGGTGCCAAGTCCACAGAGGGACCCTGATTGGAGCCCTGGCCAGTTGCCTTGCCTCATGGAGGAGGAGGAGGTCCAGCCCATGAAATAGAAAAGGAAGCACAAAAAGATCCTCAGCTCTGTTGTTGTTCTGCTGTCCCTTGGCTCCTGTGCCTAGCAGGCTGGCAGCCCCTCCAGAGCTCTCCCTGGCACCACGGTCTGTACTAATGTCCCATCTTCTCCTCCCCACTTAACTTCTGAAGAGAGTTGTTTTATCTTCTAACCAGTGTTTTATTTGCAAGCAGTTGCCTGTGGACCCTGGAAATTTCTTATTAATTCATGATGAAGAAATTCAAGAGTCCTCAGACCTAAGGCAGGCAGTATCTTTATTGTTCCTCCTTAAAGGTAGACCCCTTATCTTTATAGTTTTGTTATTATCTATAACCCAGTATGGAAAGACAAGATCTCTCATGCTTTGCTGTTAGACAGCAGACAAGAATTTGACCAAATCACAGTTTGTACAGAAAAGAAACTAAAGTGAGAAGCCCACTTATTTTTGCAGACAGAAGTAACAAAATAAAATCCCAGAAAACTAAACTTTATAGAATGACAAACAGCTTTGAAAAGCTCTTTCACTCCATTTAAAACATTCACCTGGAGATGAGTGGACTTTCCTTGATCCAGAAACTAGTAAAAGACTATTGCCTTAAGATATTTAGGTCATTGCAGCTTTCAGAACTGCTTTGTCTTTCTAAAAAGTATTTGCTTGGGATGTTGCTGAAGAGGAAGCTGCCTACTGCTGGATTAGTAGTAGGTCATCAGGTCCAGTCAGCTGAGACCACCAGCTTCAGTCTCAAGACAGAGCAGAGCAACTGTTAGTCCCACATGTGAAGCTAAAACCAGAGACTGTTGACATTTATTTTTTGGTAAAAAGAAAATATAATCTCTAGACTATACTGACATGTAGTGTATAAATTCTGTGTCTCACGACTGCTGCCTTGTGCTGTGGGTAATGCAGTCAGTGCTGCAACCCTGACATGGGTCTCCATGAACAGACAGGTCAGCAGGCAACCAGCTTCTGCCCAGATTTCTTCAAAATTGGAATCTCTGCAATTTTAGGGGAAGAGAAGGAGGGTGGATACTGTTTCCATAAGGAAAATGAGGGAATTGGAATATCAAGCCTTAAAAACCCACGAATGTTCACCAAAACAAAGAGCAAACTGGGGGCAGAGGAAAGTTAGGATGTACTTCAGTAGCAGGAGAGTCATAGCTGGGATCAGCAGCTGGTGAAGAAAGATGTCAATTCAAGACAAAAGAAAAGAAAATCTTCACATTATATGGAGGCTGGAAGATCCTGGGCTCCCAAAAGCTAGCTGAGATGGAGAACTACATGTTCTTGTCTTCATGGTTTATACAGACCTAAACCAAACAGCAGCTGATACTGGAATGTTCTGACATGTGTCTGTGGTTGAGCTGTAAGGATATGGTGTTCCTGAGCAACGTCCAGCCAGGAGGCAGTGCAGCCACTGCAGGCACCAGGGGCTAGCTTCCCTGGAAGTGCCCCAATCTGGGGAGTGGGGTCCTAAAGAAAGCCCTGTGAGAAAGGACGGAGACAGATCCATCTGGCAGTGCTGCCACGCGGCAGCTCCTCTCTGCTGCCCAGGGGCAATGGCCCTCCTTTCTCTTGATTAATTCCTGGTCTGAAGAATAACTTGCCACCTTCACCCACTAGGTAGGAACTAGGCACATCTTGCAAACCTGGTGAGGTACCCCCCTCTGCTCAGGCAGTACCCTAAAACACAAGTTGTAATTGCTTATCTCAACCCATCAGCCTTCCCCTCCTCCGTGTGCACAGGAGATCTCTGCTCCTGAAGGTTTTGGTCATCCTCAAGGCACCCACATTTGTCTTGGAATAAAACCTTCTCCTGTTTCCCCCCCTGCCCCTGTTCTTACCATACATGCAGTAACTTGCCGTTTGCTCCCTTGCAAAGGCTGCAGCATGCCTCCAAGCTTATTTTGTATCCAAAAAACCATCCCCTCTCTCCAGCAGGAGAAGGTCTGTGATGCATCCCAGATGTTTGCACGTGGCAGCAGTTGCCAGACACAACAGATTACAGGAGGGAGATGGATGATCATCGAGCAATTGCTTCTCCTCTTGCCCCTTGTAGGAGGCAGGGAAGTTTTGCTGCTGGCTCTGTTTGCCATGCTGGTATGTGAAACCTTTTAAACATCACTTGGAGACGTCTCCATTTCTAGCTGTGATTGTCATGGGGAATTGGAAGGGGGATGCAGAACAGGTTCAGATAATTATATAAGAATCATCTTATATCTTCTCTTTGGTTTCCTACTGCCAGTTCCAAATTAGCCCATTCCCCCGTCCCTTCAAACAGAAGAAAAGTGCTGGCAGAGACCATCTCCGCCCCGTGGCTGCTGTTTGTGTGCTCAGTACAGCCTCAGACTGTGTTCCTGGCTCTCTCTGGTTGCCTCTTTTCTCCCACCCTTGCAGGCGTTTTGGCAAAGACTGCTTTTTGAGGCTGTGTTTATTACTGGCCAGCTGGGGCCCTCCACCCTGGCCGAGGCCCTGGATGCTGAGCTCGTTATAAAATAATTTACTCAGTCTTAGGATGTGTTTATCATATGAAAGCTGTTAGGCCAAAGAGGGTCTCCAAGCTGCAATGACTACCTGTGCCCAGGTACAGAGGTACTGTGGATGGCTGTTCCCCAGAGTGCAGCTGCCCACCTGCCTTAGGCATTCTGTCTAGGATGGCTCTGTTAGGATTGTCAGAACCCACACTGGTGACAAGCAGCAAGGCTAGTGGTGGAGGGGAACACAGAAAGAGAGCTCATTTTACACAGAAAATTTCCCATGCTTGAACACTGTGCTGGATTTAGGGCCAACAAAACCAAGATTTTTATTTCAAGAGAGAAGTGGCTTAAATACTTGGCTTCACAGAGACAGGCAAGTGGCCAAGCAGCTCTTCACTAGAGATCTTTTTATTTAGAGGTTGAAACTGGTAAGGACCTTGTCCACTCTGCCATTTTATCAGCAGTCTCAAATGAAATGCTGTTTTGCTCAACTTCCTGGAAGGATGCCAAAGCTTAACGTTAGCAGGAGCACTCCTTTTCTATGGACAAAGGGGGAAAAAAAAAGAAAATCATCTATAGCTATCTGTGCTGACAGATTTTTCTGAGAAATAGTCCATATAATTCACAACAGGAAAGAGATTTGTATCGACAAATTACTTTGGAAGAACAGACTGTGAAGAGGCAAATGGGAACAGTCCCCCAGCCTGCACTTTGAAAGAAGGTAAATTCTACAAAATTGTGTTCCAGTGATACCTCACACACTGGATAAGTGGAGAGAGGCAGGGTAGGAGTAAATGTGTGAGGAATAGCACTGAGAAATTGTACTGACAATCATGGGGCCATTCTTTTACAAATGGGATGAGGAGCTCTGGCTTGTACTGATTCATGGTTTGTTTGCATGGCACTATTTATAATTCTGCTCACACTTCTTAAATGGTAACCCTAATGAAAAATTACAAATTCCTCATAATCTGTCATGTATCTGAATTATTTTATGTATTTTCAGTGGGTAAAATTACCATTTTCTTGACTGATTCAGAACAGCGAACACTGGAGACAATGAACTGACCAGGAACAAGGAAGCACTGTATGTGAAATCTAGCTGGATATTGCCTATTGGATTGGAGCAGACCTGGCTCCCATTGGAGCTGATTTGGGAAAATCTACCCTTCATCTCAGCCCTTGCCTTTTCCATCAGAGTGTACCACAGACAATTTCAGAGGTGCCCAGGCCATCAGCTTTAGACATCCCCGAACGCAGCTGTCCCCTGGGCACCAGGGGAAGCTGTGTGACATGTGGAGCAGCAGCTCCTCTGGTTTTTTGGGTCCCTCAGCGAGGGCTTCATTTGGAGCCTGTCTGTGGCAGCTCTCCAGGGCAATGGCAACATGTGTTTGTCGCCACTTTGCCTATCCCACATGATGAGGCACGTCACCTGCCATGGAGCAAGCCCCCGTTGAGAGTAGGTCCTGTTTCTGTGGCCTCAGCTCCTATACCATTTATTTCTCCATCCTCCTCCTTTGTATTCATTTCCTGAGCTGCTCTAGCTGTCACATCTGCACACTTACCAGCTGGTTTCCCATTTTTAATCGCCCTCAGAAGGTTTCTTCAAGAACCACACCTGCTTTTGTGTGGGCCTTAATATGTCACTGTCCAAACTGGAGCAGCAAGCATTTAAAATTCAGCCTCTCTGAGTGTGTTGTATTTCTTCAAGTGTGTGATTAATTGCCAGGCCTTTACAGGCTGCATTCAGCTATTTCTGCATAAAACAGGGTCTGTCTTTTGCTGGAAAGCTCCCCACATTATGGATATTAAATATCTTCTTGTCAGTAGGACTTGGGTTTGTTCATCCCATTTGTTCTGGAAGGAAGAATTTGTATGAAAAGCAAAGAAAGGTCAGTGCCCTCTCAAGTTTATTCTGTTTAGAGGCGGAAAAATAATTATTTTTCTTTGTCAGAAGTGTTCTTCTAAGGAACCATTTGAGATTAGGGCAGGAGTGAACGTTCTGGGTAATCCCACCCAGTCCCTGAAGCACTGTAAACAAGCAGGTTGTATAATCCACCTCATAAACTGCTTGAATTTCACCTTAAAAAACATTAAACTTTATTTTTTTTTTTTTTGGTCTTCTTTAACAGCTGCTGTTGGAAGGCTGATTTAAAATCTTAGATTTTAAGTCCAAAATTATTTCCTTGTTATATCTGTGCTTAGAGAATCCCTCCATGGCTGGGCAAGGGCTGCTTTCCTGCTATCTTACAGCATCTACTCAGTCAAGATGTGGTCACTGAGGTTACCCCTCTTCCAACCCTCAGATCCTTGTGGACAATCAGTGAGCTTTAAGCTGAAAATCACACTGCCGCTTACTCTGGAAAACAAGGAAACAAAGTCTTGCCCCACAAAGTTCCACCTGTATGGAGTACATGGAAAGAGTATCAAGGGAGAGTGAGATTTACTTATGGATGGATGGATGGATACATCAGCAGGCAAATAAGTACTTTCAAAAAAATTCGTTTTGAATTTGTCAGATCTTCCTTCTGTCCAGGCATCATGTAGAGGGTGGGAGGCACCTGTCAGAAATCAGAAGCAGGCTCCTCCCGAGTCACTTGGTATGGTCAAGTCCTGCAGGAGTAACCCGAATAGGGGCGACAGTGAATGCCAATGCACTGGTTGTTTTAGCCATGTAGGATGAGCAGCACGTGGGACCACTGAAGAAAGGCTAAAACTGCCTCTAATAGACACATGGCTCAGTTATACACATTTACATGGCCAGGAGCCCTCGCACGGAGGCAGCCCAGTGTGAGCAACAGGTTGGCTGGGTGTTCGGTGGAAGTGTGGATGATCCCTGCAAGCCTGACCTGCAGTGCCACCTCGGCCTCCTTTATTCTGTCTGTCAAGGAAGCAACGACAGGGTCTCCAGCCAATGTTGAGGATTAATTAATATTCACTATACAATATACCTAGGTGCCGAGTAATGTTTTAGCGTGTTATTAATTTCTTTAGAACAACAGAAGGCTGCTCAAGAGCTGTCAGTGCCCACTCTGGAAGCCACAGAAAACTGATCATGTGGGAGATGCCCGCATGGTCCCATCAGAGAATGCTGACATTTTGGAGCTGGCTGCCTGCAACCTCTTGGTGAGGGACACAGAACATCTGTGCATGCACACTTGCTCGCAAAGACTGCTACAGTCCTGATATTAAAGTGCCTTATTTGCTGCAACCAAGGGAGGATCAAAATGAACTCCTCGGAGCTCAACTAAGCCCTGATCTGTGCTGGTGTGGGAGGTGGGCACTAAATTTCCCTCATCTCAGCCCACTCTCCTTATCCCTCCTCGCCATTTCCTTGCTGGTGACTGCTTTAGTGAGAGTTCCCCTGCACTGACAAAAGCTCAGAGTTCCCAGTGTGGTACCGCAGGGACATCTGATTAGAGGATTCTGCGTTCAACATCGAGCCGAGCTGCAAGAGGACGCGAGTAACGGAGCAAGAGCTGTGTCACTCCCCCTGCTGCCCTCCACTCCCCGCTGTTACGTGTTTTGTTTCCCACCGGTGGGTCAGGCTTTAATGACAACAAAGGCAGCTTGGGATGCAGCCTAAGTCCTGAGAGTGGGGAGTGTATCCAGCTGGTTCCTGTCGCGGATCATTAAGGGCCACGTACACAGGTGGGTCTTGCTGTGCGCACTCAGCCTCCTGTGGAAACGGGAGCAGGAGCAGGTGGAAGGCTTGCTCAGGATGCTTAATGGAAGGAGCGGGTTTGGGGTGCTGCTTGAGGAGGACTCGGCCGTAGCGCAAAAGGTAACAGGGAGAGTTAAAGGGGAAAAAGAGGAAAAGCTGCGATGAGAGACACAGAATGAAGGAGAAGTCCCAATCCTTACTCTCCTTACTAAAAGTAAGGAATATTTTTATCCCAAATCCGCTGTTTGCGGGCAGGCCGGCAGGGGGCGCGGCCGGGCCGGGCTGGGCCGGGGCTCCGCTCCCCCCCGCCGGCCCTGAGGAGCCGCTCCCTCGCCGCCGCCGCTGCCTGGCAGCCTGTCGACGCGAAAAGTGGGCAAGCGAGGCCATAAAGGCAGGGTGTGGGGAAATCTGTGCCCCGTTCTGGGCTCCTCAGTGCAAGAAAGACATGGAGCTCCTGGAGCGGGTCCAGCAGAGAGCAACGAAGATGATTAAGGGAATGGAGCATCTCTCTTACAAGGACAGGCTGTTCAGCCTTGAGAAGAGACAGCTGCGAGGGGCCCTCATGAATGCCTATAAGTACCCGAAGGAAGGGTGCCAAAAGGACGGAGTCAGGCTCTTCTTAGTGATGCCAAGCAATAGGACAAAAGGCAATGGGCAAAAACTGATGCCCAGGAAGTTCCATCTGAACATGAGGAACTGTACTGTGTGGGTGACTGTGCACTGGAACAGATTGGCCAGAGAAGCTTTTTAGATGTTCAAGGGACACCAGCCTGTGCCATGTGCTCTAGGATGACCCTGCTGGAGCAGGGAGGTTGGACCAGATGACCCACTGTGGTCCCTTCCAACCTGACCCGTTCTGCGATTCTGTGATCTCCACTCCCAGGGCCTGCTGGGCCTTTTCCCTGCCCTGCCACTGCCTGTTCCCAGCCCATCCCAGCCTCCCGAGCCGATGGAGCACGTACCACTGTTCCAGGGCTGCTGCTGGTGGGTGTCTTCCACCCTGGAGTGTACCTGCAGGCTCCGCGAGTGACCGGTCCTGGCCAGCCAAGGCAGCAGCCTTCAGGTGGTGGTGTGGCTGCAGCAAGACATTCCCCGCATCCTGGGTAGTCTTCAGATGCCTGACTGGGGTAGGGAGATACCAGGGCAGGCTGACTGGCAACTCACAATGGTTTCTGGATGAAATTGGGCTGACAGAGTGGAACTGGTGTAATTGATACAGATTTGGGGTAATGTCATGCTGGTTTGCAAGTCCACAGTGACTTCCTAGTATTTGAAACACTATCAGAATAATCCATACAGCTATAAACATCTCTATGAAGCTTGAGAATTAAAGTGTCCAGTCAAATGTAATTCTGAAATGTTCGTATTTTTGAACCTTCCCTTAACTTAAATGTTTCCATACTTACAGAAAATTTTTTTTTTCTGTAGGTAAAAGTTGTCTTTCAAAACAGCTATTAAAGACTCCTTTTGCTAAAATGGAGGGTTTCAAACCTTCCCCTTCCTTAGGCCAAGTTTTCTTTAAAAATTGCTGTTGGATTTTCTGCTGCCTGCCCTCTCTGCTGCAGCCCTACAGGGAAAAGAAGGTGGGGAAATGTTACATGGAGCTTTTCCAATGACTTTCACTTCCCAGTACCCAGAGCTTGTTTGGTTGGTGCCTCCCTCTGAGGTGTATGGTTTAAAGTCTGACAGATGTCACAGCACGAAGCCTGACAGAGTTGAAGAAGTGTTTGAACAACACTCTTGGGCTCACGGTGAGTCTCCTGGGAATGGTCCTATGCAGGGCCAGGAGTTGGACTTGATGATCCTTGTGGGTCCCTTCCAACTCAGAATATTCTGTGATTCTGTGACATATTTTGATATATCAATTAGGAGACAAGGAAGACGACCAGCTTTGCTAAATCTACTCATTCACCCCTAACTTGTGAATTCTGTATACCTGTGGAGGGCCCAGGCCGCTGTCTGGGCCAAGGGGAAAGTGTCTCTGTGAGGCTGCAGTCTGTGCAGGCAATGCAGGCTGCATCCTGAGGGATGCTGGAGGGCTCATCCGCTGAGCCTTGTCCAGCCGTGCCATTTGCATGGCCATCAAGGTCAGTAATAAAAAAGGCTCAGCTGATTCAGCTGTGAAATTGCCATTTTTAGCACTGTTATGGGGAGCTGACTGAGACTGATTCCTGGGCAGGCAGTCCCTCAGCACCCTCCTTTTCTGAGGACCCTTGTTCATGGAACATGAAGGGAACACCTCCAGCAGATCTTGGCAGTGCTACTGGTTCAAAGGGAGTCCTACTGTGAATTAAAGGACTCGTTGGAATACCTGCACTGATCCTCCTCCATCATCCACTCCCTGCTCTGTGGTCAGTTAATATAAAGAAAACAAGATAAATTCCACTGAGTAGGCCTGGAGATTTATTTCTATTAAATTAGTCACTTCCATGGACATTACTGGTTTGTGGAGCTTAAAGTGGAATAGGGCCCCTTGTCCTTGAGGCCTATAGTGTTGGTTTTTTATGTGCTGTTGACATTTGCACCATCTTCCACTGGGAAAGGGGGACTCTGGAAAGCCTGAACCCACTGTACCCTCTGTACCAATGACAACCCTCCTAATTTCTGTGCAAGCAGCTGATGTGATGGTAACAGAGTGGGCTTGGAGATGTGGGTCTGGAGAGAGCATCCAGGGCTCACCTGTCCTTAGAAGTGCAAAATATTTTGTCATGTCCACTGGCTAGTGTGAATTACATGTCCCTGGATGAGTGTTCAAAAGGTTAAAATTGAAATACAGCTAGAGAAAAGGAATGCATATAAGAAGCTACATAATCTCGTGTGATACATTTAATGTCCTTAATTTACATGCTGGCAACTTTGCCATTTCTAAACAATGTTATCATTCGTCTTTCTGATAATTAATCAGCACAAGCTTCAAACACTGTTTATCACACTTTGATGCAGCAATTAGACAGAAAGGCAAAGTGTTACGGGGATGGTTTTGGGTAGTTTTTTTTCTTCAAAAATCTTACAGTATTTACAAAGATGCATTTTTTTTCTAACACCATTCTTAGAATTATTCACTCATTCACAATCAGTCATTGTATAAAAACAGAATTCAGAAATAGGTTTTAAAATACACCCACCTCTATTGCATAGTATACAGTAAAACAGGTGAGAGTTAAACCACTTGATTTTTGAATGAGAACATGAACTGATTCAGAGGTACAACATTTCTGAGGAAGAAAGATGCACTTTTCAAAAAGTAATGAGCTGTAGTTCTCCTGAAGCTAATGAGCTCCTTGAAGGTCTACCATCAAACTTCCCTTTACAGACCAACTATCTTTCACCATACACAGAATGCTTGCATTAAGGTCAAATCATATTGCAAGAAGAGGATTTACCCTTGAGTATTTGCATGTGAACATGGACAAAAATGAATTACATAAAATATTCACAAAGGTCAGTGTTGGTTTCGTGTGTCATGGCCCATCCGTGGAACAACTCAATGGACCCAATTTTTTATTTCCAATTTCTGTTTGTATAACTGAGGAGCTGAATATACCATTATACCTTTAGAAACTTTTCTTCTGTAAGAAGACTTTGGGTTCTGTTGTCTGGTAAGAGTTAAAATAGCAAGTGGTTGAGGGATTAGCAGGCACTGATGGCATCTATCCTGTTGATTTTCAAACAAAACTTGGAAATTTGGTTATCTTGTATGCTGATTTTTTTTTTCTTTAAAAAATGTGCTCCAGTGATTTCATTGAGCCTGGTCCATTAAAGAGAAACAGGGAACCGTGAACAATAGGTGCTTGTTTTACAGCTACTGCAAATGCTTAGAAAGCACTAAATTGCCTTTTATACTCAATAGTCTAATAACAAAGACTGATTTTTTTCCATTTTTTTTCCCAATTGATTTGATGGTTCACTTGAGCTTTAAAAACACATTACATAAATCTTTACAGCTATTACAGAAGTCTTTTGTCAAGTTTAATTTGGTGTTTGGTTTTTTTTCCCACAGTGTAATCATTCACCCTTAAATGCACTGTACCACACATCCCCAGATCGTGCTTGAGTGTGGATGCATGAGTAGTAAGTCCTAGAGGTTTGTTTTACATGGGGAGGGACCTAAATCCCTTCAAAGGCAGTTTGTTGCTGAAAGCTCCTGGTTCAGAGGTATATCAGATAAAGTGCTGGGCACTCCCAAAGGCACCTCCGGCAACAGCTCTACCTTCTCCTGCTATTTTATTAACTTTACTGTTACAACTTTGTGCTGATAGCTCATGGTGGAAAAAATTGCTAGGATTAGCTGGGAGAGTGGGAGATCTATCAGTGTAGACCTCTCTCCCTGCTGCAGAATAAAGGCAGTGTGCTGGTCACCAGGCAAAGGTATAGAGAGCAAGTAGAGGAGCAGTAAGTGTTGAAAAACCTTCAGAAACACAACTGGGTACAAAACACCAAAACCTGAGCAGATGATACTCTCTTCACCAGGAAAAGTAGAGAGGCTGTTAAATGCAAGGCTTCCTCATTCTATTTTCTCCTGACCCTTGTGTGTCCAGATGTCATTTCACCTTCCCACTGGCTTTGAAGTGAAGGATTTCTGTCACTCTCCCCTTTCCCAGCCCTCATCACCGCTGTGGTCCATAGGAAAAGCGTAGCCCTGGAAATGTGCAGGGCCACTACTCACATTGGGGGAAATGAAGAAGGAAAGGCTGAGAGAAGTGGGCTGCTTTCACCACTCTCCTGCTGACCCACCTCTCTTGGCATGACCAGCAAAGCTCTTGGCTCTTTGAAGAACGGGTCAGTATAGACAGGGCTTGGCTGGCACTGTAAGGAGAAGATGGGGCTCTGCTGCTGATGGAGATGCAGATAAAGGAGTAAATCAGGAAGACCCCAGTTAAATGCAGAGAGGCTGATCTCCACTCCCAAGCTTCTCGGTACTGGGGGGCAGGGTGAGCTCTTCAGTGAAAGATGCTGGGGTGAGATGTGTCATGCTCAGAGACCCCCCTGTGCACCCACCAGAAAATCTTTGTGGATAGCCAGCCAGGATTCTGCTCTCATTGCCAGTGCTGCCAATCTAGATGACACGAACATCCCTGGCTGTGTTTGGTGCAGCATATAAACCTGGCTTCATGTTACAACCCTGTTAAATGCAGGATGGGTCAGATTCATGCCTGGTGGAGCACAATGGAGGAGTGGGGGACAGTACTCTATTAATGAAGCTATTATTCAGACGAAGAACTTTAAGAAAAACAAACAGAAGGATGGAGTTGCTGGTGACAGTGACTGACATTGTTCAGGGATCACAGTAAGGAGATCTGCTTGGCGAACAGGGAGAGCAGAGCTAGCGCCAGGGCACAGCTGCTGCACGGGGGGAGCGGTGCCAAGGGGGCTGTGTTTCGGAGCATGCACTCCACCCTGGACCAGGAGCCATTGTTGGGCAGTGGCTGTATTCCTGCCAGACTGCACATGATGTTGTAAACATCCACGGATCTGATGGGAGGCGCTCGGTAGTTGGATCGGAAATCTGCAGGCAAAAGAGAGAAGTTGGCATCATGCACCTAGGTGCAACCCTGGGACTCACCCACCAGGCTCGGATGTGGCGTGCTACACAGCTCAGGAAAAAACATTTAAATAATTTTACTTATTATTTTTACTTCTAGTCCAATTTTATTCTAAAAGCTAAAAAAGCCCCAAATTTTTAAGTACAGGAGCTACTTTACTATGTGTGCTTGGTAGATTTAATAGCCTGACATATTTATATTGCACATTCTGCTTTGCTTTCACTCCTGTCTGAGGTTGCAGCCTGGTGCTCTGCCCTGTTTAACGGGGCTGGTGAAGTTGAAACCAGGAGTTTCATGTCTGCCCATCAGACAAGTGGGTGAGCATGCTGCAACCTTCCCAAAGAAAGTGCCCTGCAGTAGAGTCTGAATCCACCAACAGAAGCAGAATTCATGTGTTTCAAATAGAATTGAAAGTTTAGGCCAAAATTTAGGAAAATAGGGCAAAGGGATAGTTATTGTACTGGGGCATCAGAGGCTGACCAAATGCCTTTATGTATCTCTGCCCTGTTTCTTCAGCCATAAAATAGATGCAGCACTAGAAACCTTCCATAGTGGGGAAATCCTGCCATCTGTGTGTAAATTTTGGGTGCCACATCAGGGTCTTGATGTGCCAGGGGATGCAGGGGAGAGGATCATGGGGCTGCAGGGGAAGTGGAACACCAGGGATGATGGCACTGTACCCGGTCCATATGCGAGGAAGAAGCCTCTCATGTCCATGAGCTCATTGTCGTAGCCATGCCAGCCGTTCTGCCAGGCCTCCTTCTTCCCCGTCCCATTCTCCCAGAAGGGCAGCTTGTCCCTGCTCTGGGTGACAAGAGCAGAGCGTGGTTAGTGCGTGCCTGCCGGGCTGTGCCGTGGGGTGCCATGCTGTGTCTCCACGTACTGTACCCCCGCACTGTGCTCTTACCTGCACAGGAGCTCAGCCCCAGGAGGGGGGACCCTGGCTTTGCTGGCTCAGTGAGTAACCATCTCCCAGCTGAGAGAGGAGGACAACTCATCTAAATTTCTGCCATGAGCACAAAGTACCATATTGTAAGCAAGGTGGAGTTCTCTCCCCATGCCTGCTAGCAGCACTGCTCTCCCAGCCAGTGCCACGCACTTCTGTGGGTTTGCTGGTGTGTTGTTCTGCCCCACATGCCGTTGGCACCTTAGAAAAATAAGCCATTTTTGCTCCATTGGGCTAGTCAGCCTAAACAACAAAAATGTCACCCCTACAAGATATTTTCTAATCAGTATTTCTTCTCCCTACTTGTTTTCATATTAAAGCAGTGATGTTTGTTCCAGGGAACACTGGCACTGACATAAAACAGTGCCCCTCTCCATGCTATAGATCACTCTTTTTTCTTTCCTTGCTCAGTGGATCTATGCGTTATTAATTTGTCATTATAAATCTTGTTTTTCCTTGCCCATATTGCACTTAAGATATATTTTTAAATTCCTTCCTTACTTTCTCCTGCTTCGTGTTAATAGCTCTTATCAGACTACCTACAAGAGAGCCATATCCATCAGAGTAGCCATCCCTAGGGGCTGATCAAAATGCTGGACCAACCCTGTCTGTGAGTTTCTCCTGTCCCATGCTCCTTAAGGATAGCAGCAGATGTGGCACTCCAGATAGCCCCAAAACTATGTCAGGAATTTCACTCAAACATAGGACATCAACTGACACTTCATCAGATCCCCAACATTAGTTTCTCTGATAATTACAGAGAAGGAGCTACACAGTTCTCTAAAGTGGCCAGCTCTGGGCTTCACACTCGGGCACAGAAGCACAGAAGGTATCTCAAAAGAGCTTCCCACAATCCCACCTTGGGCAAGTGGTGCTGCAACCCCTGCAGATGGTGAACCAGATTAACTAAGGATCGCTTTCCTTTTATAAACATTTATTTTGTTTGATTTTTGTCTTCCTCCTCCAGAAAGAAAACTGACTATGCACTGAGGATAGCAGTAGTTATGACTAAGAGGTGCAGCTCTTCCAACTATTTTTCAGAGGAACCCCCGGTTTGTTCATATGTAATACTCATCAGATGTACCAGATAATTCCAGAATACTACAGGATGAGTCTGGTTGGAAGGGATCACAGTGGGTCATCTGGTGCAACTTCCCTGCTCGAGCAGGGTTGCTCTAGAGAACATTGCACAGGATTGTGTCCAGATGGTTCGTGAATATCTTCAGTGAGAGAGACTCCACAACCTCTCTGGACAATCTGTTCCAGATTAAATTAAACAATTTTTGCTGACAAATTATTTTGTTGACCCCATCTATTTCCCTGACAGTGCTCAGAGCAGGCCAAGGTGAAAACAAACTCCTCCCCTCTTCCTACCACAGCAGCTCCTTATGCTGTATCTTCCTGCGATTCCTGGGGCCTAACTGTGTTGCTCACCACCAGGCAACCTGTACAGCATTTGCCAGCCTCAGCTTCAGACAAGTGAAGTCACATTAAATTTGCAGTGGTTCTTCAGCAGTATCATGACATTGACAAGCCTGTGCCTCTCCATGGTCCTGTCAGATGTCCTGGACCCAGCTGCTTCCCCAGAAATATCAAATGCAGGAGGCAGTATGCTTTCCGTAACCCACGCAGACACCAGGAGACACCTACTTGCAATGGAATGTGCAGTCAAAGGCACAGACATTTCCATCATTTTTGCTGCTAGTTGGGTCAGAAAACATACTGCTGCTTTCATAACTGCAGCTGAAGCAAGAGCTCATGAAACAGAGCCACCAACAGCAGTAACTTAAGGCAAGCATCCCAGCACTGCCCTTTCTTGAGCATCAGGCTCTGCCTTACAGCACACCCACAAAGTCCTGGGGCTCCTTTAAGGCCAGGGAACTGGCAGTACACTGACGTGGCTGCTTGACAAGTCCAGATGGGATGGAGGACTCGGCTGAGACATAATTTTTCATGCTCAGGCTAAGACTGGACTAGTGATGCTCCTCAAAGATGAAACAGGCACATCTGGGAGTGCCGACAATGAAGTTTTCCCTGCATATGCATGTTTAGCAAATGTACTGCAATTGCTCCCTAAATCTTGGGAAAGTACTCTGGGATGGGTACAGAGTGAGCGCACAGCCCTGGGGGCTAACACCATTGTTGCACACAGGAGAGCAGCTGGGGGAAATTCTCCTCAAGGGATGGGGACCACTCACTCATGTGGAGGAAACAAGGTAATATGAACAGATCAGCTTTGATACAGCAGGAAATCCCTCCTCATCCTGCTTTAACCCAAATGTAGATGTGCTTTAGTTCCCATGCTCCTTGCTGAGGAAAACAACTTTCCAGATACATCTCCTTTGTCTCTTTCAAACAACAACAACAACATCCCCTTTTTCAAACTGCTTTTAGCTATCCACTAGCCAAGAGAGTTAAAACACCCTGGGAGCATGACAGGGAAGAGTTGAACATCCTCTCTTCAGTGGTTTGGGCAGGAAGTATAATAGAAGGCTCAATTATTGCTTTAAAAATATGACAGGAAACTTTCATTTTCATATCCCATTCACAGATAATGAAAATGTACCAAAGAGAAGGAAAATCTGACAGCATTAATGAGGGGACATTCTTGAAAATCAGAAACAATGGAAAGGATTGGGCAGAGAGACAGAAATAATTATCATAGCAGCAGTGTTTGCTGCACTGTTATTAAGGTTTGTCAGAGTTTCAATGATTTTTTAAGTGCTTTTTTATTTTCTACAGAATATGTGAAAACGTTCTGTTTTGAACTTTTGTACAAAAGAGTTTAGTTGTAATTTTTTTAAATCATTTTGGCAAAAATATTTCAGATTCCTACTCTACCTGTCTAAATCTTAACTCCAGCCTTTTATGGCTTTTTTTTTTTAACCAGAAATGTGGTACTCACCCATCTGTACTCAAAAGCCATCAGATTTTTTTAGAAGTGTATTTTTATTCAGCTGTAGAAATTATTATTCTAAATTCAAGTTGTCTAGTGAGAAATGTGGTGGTGTGGACTGTGCTGAGCAAAGCTTGGTGAGCAGTATCTCTGAAGATCATGAAAGAAGATGCTCAGCTGAGTTACAATAATCTGCAAGGCAATGATGTGCAATGACTATGCTGGGACGTTTTAAAAACCCAGCACTCCTTTGTTCTGTTGCCAACTTACTGACTTCATGTATGGCCTTGGGCAAATCACTTCGTACCACTCCTCAGTTTACCCCCTTAGAAGATGTAGGTTGCCTCACCCTCTGAGCTGTGCTGAGCTGCAATAAGTATCTGTAATTTGGAGATTCCTGGTAGTGATGCAAGCACAAAATAACAGCAACAATTTATAGTAAAAGAATAAATTAGTATGAAAAATCTCTTCCATATTTTGGTTCTCTGCTTAACAAGTTCTCAGATTTTCAGTGTGTGCACTGGGCATGTCTGAGGAGTAAACCACCAGTCTGACCCTCTGGAGACTGGAGGGGCTTGGGAGAAACAGGGTGTTTTTAGGACAGTCTGGTGGGTGGAAAGCCAGACAGAAGGAAAACCTGCCACAAGGTACTGCTGAATGGAGGGGTAGTAAGGACTCAAAATGGAAACACTCTTTTTGTGCCTGCGATGTAGGTAGGTGGCAGGGGAAGAAGAGTAAAGCAACAACTGGAATTTGAAATACAAGAACTACTCCTGCTTTATAACAACAGAGAAAAAAGAGCCATCTTGGCTATTTAACTGTCTACCTTTAGGACAGATGCAATACCTTTAAGCTCTTTTAAGCACACAACAATATTTGATACCAGTTTTGTAGTCAGCCCATTGACTTTATCTCACTGATCAGCATAGAATTGCAAATTTTCTGACTGTTTTAATATATTGTACCTTTTCACATTCCTGTCTAAGTATTTTGCTTCCATACTTTACCTCTACTATGAACCATCCCTCCTCAGCCACGAGAGTTAGTGGAGACACAAATTTTCCTTTTTTATAGAAAAACCTGTTTGGAATATCCTGTATGTTATAAACGTTCATGTGTTCCACAGCTTTCAATTTTTGATATATCTGCAAAGAAAACAAATGTTAAAACACCATATGGCTGTAAAGAGCATAAATACACCTGTGGGTACATGGAAACACCTGAATTTGCAAAATGGCTAATCCCTTGTAATGGCTAATCATCAGCACATTCAAACTGGGACTTTGCCTGTCCAAAGGTCATGGCTGAACAAAACCCGCTTATATGGTTTAGGACATTCTGAAAACTCAAATCATAAATGCATAGGAATGCATTAATTCATGTATTACATGTATTTATAATACACATATTCACAAATGTATACATGTGAGTATACCAGCCTACAGAAACAGGCCAGAGAAACCACACCTTCACAGGAGACAGTAAGCAAGGGGTCAGAGATGCTCAAAGGCACCATGTGGACTGTGTACAGGTGTGGGAAATGGATATTGCCTTTAGCCTCTGCCACTCATTCCTTCTTTGTGCTTTTGAGTGAAGGATTAATGTCACCTCACCCATGTTTCTTGCACTTAACCAGTCAGTCACTATCAAAGGGATTGATAGTGCTCAGTTATCTGCTTTGTTAGTTATCTGCCGTGAGATTAATTAGCCAATGCCTTTGAATCTGCACAATGCCATGCAAGTGGTTTATTAATATTAATCATACTGTCTGGAATATAATCATACAAATGTCATTACACCCCAAATTATTCAGGAAAAATATTTTAAATACCTGAAGATGTTCATATGCCATAAAGAAGGCAGTTACTACAGTCCCCAGACTCTATACTGTTTTTTAACACGTTAAATATAAATAATCTTCAGGAATAAATAGCTCAATTCCGCAAAGAATGAAAGGTTCTTCACTAACCTTTTAGCAAAGTCACCCTTGTGTGTATATGTGTGCCAGATATGTGCACTGATGTGCAGTGACCATAAGGACAGCACCGTGGTGCGATGGCACAATTCCTGCCACCATGACTGGGAACAGAGAGTGGGCCTGGTGTTTCACCAGTACTTCTGGTGCCTCAAAACGGGGTAATTCTTAGAGGTGATAATCATTATGTTATAATACACTCCAATTCCTAAATAAAGCTCTTTAAAGTGAATTAGGAATAGAGAATCTCTTTTTTTGCACACATCTCTGAAAGCAGGATTTGGATGTTATGAGAAAACAGATGATACGATTGGCATATGAACTGAGGAAACACAAAGCTAAGTAGTACAACTAAGCTGTACTCACCTCTGCATGCTTCTCTGGAGTTGGCCAGAGGCTCACAACAGGACCTCGGTCCTTCATTTGTATGGTGTCACTCATATTGATATAGTTTTTTAGCTCAATCACTTTATCTGCCCAAGAGATGTCTGTCATCCCATGATCAGAGAAGAGGAGGACGTTGATATCATTCTGAAGGCCTTTGCTCTGTGAAATAAGTGTAGTGAAGCATTCAGGGTCAAGTGAGAGCTTTGCACTGTCTGTGCCTGCTGGAAAATTTAAATCTCCATTTTATCTCTACTGATTTAGTGGAAGTTGGCCAGAAAATCACATCCACAAAAGCCCTGCAATGTGCTTTTTTTTGCCACCACCCATAATTGCGGACATCCACTCTCACTTGCTGCTCTGGAAAAGCCTGAGAGGTTAGCACCAGAGTTTTTTTCAAAATAAGTCCACTCCCCTGCTAAATAGCCAGATACTACATCCCAGTCCCACAAACCAGTTGTCCCAGTTCATTTTAGACAGGATTTTACCCAAGTGTTCTTATCTATAGGTAAAATGGCTGTCTAAGAGCAATTTTGCCATGATACAACTTGTGGAAGGGGTGTTTCTCTCTTTCCTTCCCAAACACAAGCAACTTAGCATTAGAGATTTTATAATTTAGTTAAATTGAAGATACCTATTCCTCTCCTCACTGAAACACAAAAAAGACTCAAACATGCATTTATCATTGCCAGAAATATTAACATAATTGCCATTTACTCAAAAGCTTTTCTCACTGCAAAATCGTTTAGATAATGTTTTTTAAAACCAAGTTTAAAGTACAGAGTTCTGAATACTGCCATAAAACCCGCTATAAAAGTTAATTGTCTGATTCCACAAACCTTAGGAAACACACAGTTTTGATTCCTTTGCCTACAATAAAGTTCAGCTGGCAACAACAGAGCAGCACGTATATTGGTTTGTGGCTTCCTGGGGCTATTGGTGTAAATCCACCAGGAGTGTTATAATGCCATCAATGAAAATAATAATCAGGGTAATGGTGCCTTGACTTCCACATGATCTCAGTAGCCTGTTTCTCAGGAAATAAAAGTTTACAGCAAATGCATTCATACAAGTGTCAAATGGGCTCTTGGCAGTGCCACAAAGAGCAGTTCTAAAAGCCTTTTCCAAAGGCACCCAGGAGCTGGGTTTTTGGATGCCACTCACCTTGATGAGCGAGATCATGTTGCTCAAGGCTTTGTCCACCTCCTTCAAAGCGTTCTTCCGCTGCTGGGACAAAGGGCCATAGTGGTGGCCTTCCACGTCGATGCGCTCATAGTACACCGCGGCCATCTCGGCGCTGCCATTGCTGGGTGTGGGAGAGAGGGCAAGGAGTGAGGGGCTGACACACATGGAGACCTCCTAACTGCTGGCATTATTGTCTTCACTGGCATGTAGAGCCACAAGACCCCATTTTCTGCTTTCAGCCCGTGCTGTCCTACCCACTATTGCACAGCTGGGCTCCTTATTCACACCCAGAGTCTCCTGAGTTTGTCTGAGGCTCCCATGAGAGGTGGCGGGTAGAGACTGCCATGTGCAAGCACAGGCTGGCCTGGCAGCCGTCTACCAACCTCTCTGAACTAGGAAGGCAGCTTTCCCTTTAATAACAAAGAAATACTGATTTCTGTTCTGAATGTCCCTATTAAAAGGATTGTGGGAATTACCAGTCAAATGTGCTTTAATTAAAGTTTGGCACTTCTGGCTTTTTCCTGTGTGAGGTCTTCCAAACCACCAAGGTCAACTCAGGATGTGCTCTTCCTTGCAAAATACAGAGCAGCATGAGTTAGGATGAGATTTTAGAAGGGGGTTTCATTCAGGAGTATGACCAAAGGGAAACTAAGGGAACCTCAGAGTTGCATAAGTTAAGCTGTTCACACTTTTCTGCACTGAATGCCCTGAGCCTAATTAGCGGGGATGGCGCATACATCAGTGCTTAATTACATTTTCATGACCACTTTACAGTTCACTGTAAACCTCCCTGAGAGCAGCTGTGTGTGGATAAAATCACACACCTATGCTCATGAAGTTCAAACTCAGCCTTTTTGTGCTGTACTTAATATATGGCAGAGTGTGCCATCCGTAATACATGCTCTCATCCAGATCAAGATCCCTACAAAAAGACTTGTGATGTTCTGACAGGTCCAGCTTCTCTGATTAAAGACACCCGGGTAGTCTGGTGTAGTGAGTGGGACAGGACAGGAAAAATCAGAGGCGAGAGACTGAATGAATGAATTAGGGTCTGTCATTTGCATTTCCTCAGTTTGTGGAAGGCCTCAGAGGTGCAGTCCCATAAGAAGCTGAAGGTCTCTTCTGTGGTGGGAATTCCTGCACTGCTGGCCCTGCAGAACAGTGCTCTTCCTCACTCTTCAAGATTTAAAAATAATTTAAATGAAGCAGCCCTTCCCTCTTCCCAGCTTTATTTTAAGCATTACTTTCCACCTGTATTAGGCATAAATTAATTTCTAAATTTTAACCTTGTAATTTCTCTGTTGCACACATACTCATTTGAACCTATTGAAATAGCTTTCTTCTGTTGCAGTGCCTGTATTAATGAGCTACTTAAACTAATTTATGTCTTCTCACCTTTAACTAAGTGATCATTTTGATCAAGAAAGAAGCTAAGAAAGAGATTTATTGCATAAAACACATGATTTCACTTAGGCTGTGGTGAGATTGCTCAGTGAGTGCTTAGTGCTGTAAGGAAGAATATTCAGTTACTTCAATGGGAAAAGCTCCAGTTATGCAGCATGTTTAGGAGTTTGCAGGATTTGGTACAGCCCACCTGGAACTTCTAAGATTGAGTTTGGCTTTGTTTCCATTTTTGCCTGTTTTTCTAAGGAAAAAAAGGGTTTTCTAAGTGTTCAAGAAAACTCTGATCACGACTTGCATGGGAGAAGTAATCTGTCTTTCTAACTGTGTTAGTCCTGTCTTCTTTCATGACCAGTAACTTTCCAAATAAATGATTAAGAAAATATTGCTGAAGAAAGCTGGACAGCACTGATGGCAATACCAAAAAGGGTTTTATATTTTACCAGCACACTTGCAAGTACCATGCAAACTTCATGACACCTGTCCAGGAAGGTAGGTAGATTACAACAGCCCTTAAGTTACAGTTGTGAGAAAGATACAAGGGGGGTTTTAGTTTCACTTGTCAAACGATGCCAGATGCTTGACTTTGTTTTGAATATTTTTGGTCTAAATAGTGGTCTTGAAGTACCTGTTTGAAGAGACTGGAGAATATCCCTGAAGGATGTTTTTCCTTTGTTTTCAAGAGCAGCTCAGTGGCTCCCTGATGAGTTAGGTACTTCTGCCGTTGCACTGATAAAACTTTCTACTTCAGTGAAGACGGGTCAGGACGTTCCTGTGCTCAAACCCGAGTTAGCCCCTCGGCCACCATGCCGCAATAAAGGGCTTACTCTCTCCACCCTGGAGTCCCTGTAAGCTTTGCTAATGGTGGGAGCCTAAATGCAGTTCATTAACTACTAAAACTTCCCATTAGGGCAACTGAGCAAGGCACTGCTTCAGGCAACAGACTGCCCTTGCCACAGGCTGTTTTCCCACATATAGCTAATACCAGTCTCAGCCTAAAGGGCTTTTCCAAATACCTGGGGTGTGGAAAGGAAACACACTGGATTTGCCACATTGGAACAGCTTCAAAAGTCAAAAGCACTTGCAAAAGATACAGATGACAAGCTCAAGACTTTTCTACTCAGAGAAGCTAATTCCTGCTAAATGAATATGCCTACAGCAAAAGCATTTCAGAGGCTTTACTTCTTATGGGCTGGCCCAGCAGCACGGAACATTTTCTTCTAAACCTTAAAGAAATAAACAAAGAGGATGAATGAGAGAAAGAATAAGGAAAACCTACCTGATATTTAATCTGTTCATTCTCTACCCTCCCTTCTTAAGTCCCTGCAGTATTTGCACGCAAAACTGATTTTTAATTTTATCTAAAATCGTTCCTTTTTCCTCTTTTCTGCCTTGTTGGAGACAGGGCACTTAGTTTAAAGAAAAAGAACTCGGGAAGAAATTCAACAGGGATGGTGTGTAAATAGACACCCGAGACGGGACCTCCTGCTGCTCTGGGATGATCTGCAGGATTTGGGCACTTCAGGAGACTGTAGCTGTTATTTACGGCAGACATCATGGTGACAGGGATTTGCACTTTTCTTGAAATCATCAGCTTTCACCTCTTGCAAGTTTCTCCACCGACACTGTTGTGTCCCTTTTCCACGGAAGACAGCAGCAGGCAGCCTTGTGGCTTGGAGTGAATTACCTACTGAAACTCTCCAGCTACGCAAAAGAACAGCTTGAAGGGCTGGAGCTTTTAACAGTTTGTGCCTCACTTTTAACCATGTTCACAATTACAAAGCTGAAAACCAACACTGAGCAGCCTTATGGGCTGTGCTTCACAGAAATCAGGCAGGAAGCTTCAAGTATGTCTTGAACCATTCCCAAATGATACCAGACCAAAAAGCTTTCTATAGTATTTCTGGGTTTCCACCAGAAGTCAGAGCTGATGTCTGTATTACGTCATCCATTCCCTTTTTTATTCACTGAATTAAAAGCATTTCAGAACCTCCAGAAAGCCTCCTATGTCACATATGACTTCCTCATGCCACATGCAGATAACTTCCTTTAAATCTAAGCTAAATAATTTCAGGATAAAATGTCTCACATGGTCTCAGACACCTTCTGTCTAAGCCCCAGGCTGCAAAAAACACTGATTTGTGAGCATCTGTGCAGCAGGTCCCAGTGTGCAACTGGGAGCAACATCTCCAACAGTGCTCTCATAATTTTGGAGCCTTTATTTCTACAACAATCAACACTCAACATCCGAATACAAAACTTTCCAGATTCAAATCACTATGGCAGTTTGCAAGCATTAAAGTGTTTCCTGGGATTGGACAAATTATGGAACCAACAAAGTTTGAAAAGAAGGAGCTTTGTTATAGCTAAGGTAAGGCATTGACACTGCACGTGGTGGTGCAGTCTTCCCTGATTTTACAGCCTATGTGGAATTGTCTCTTGTAAATGTTTGGATGAGAAACGGTGGAACTTGAAACCTGGGTATGGAGCATACATGTTTCCTAGGCATTGTCTGAGAGATATATTCCTATCAGGACTAGATGGCTGTTGTAGTTCCCTTCTAACTGAACTCTTCTATTCTGTTCTGTTCTGTTCTGTTCTATTCTATTCTATTCTATTCTATTCTATTCTATTCTATTCTATATTAATATTTGCATAAAATTAATGCCCTCTCCAAATATATTGTGCTTGAGACATTCTAAAATGAACAAAAAGCCAAAGCATCAGTCTCATAAACAAGTGACTGGAGCTGAATTTCAGAATTTCCAAATTCCCTCTGTAAATCCAAGCATTTCAGAGTCTGATCTTGCAGGTCAGTGAATAGACACCTATAGGCTTATCCTGAAGTTGTCTAAAAGAGCAAAGTCAGGATGTCTTCTCTTTGTTGTAGCCTACACAGAAACAGAGGAGCACATCTTTCCCTCCAATCTTAATGTAAGGGCCTATTTCTGTTACGGCATTGTTTCTATAACAGTACTATAAAACAGTGTCAGCCCCTATCTTCCTACTTGGAAGCCCATCCTGAAAATCTCCCTGAGAGTAAACCCAAATACTTGTCCCAGCGAGAGGGAATCCCCCACACTGCAAAAATCTAGTGAGGTACCACAAAGACTCGAGGGCGTCGCTGATGGCATCCGCGAAGTTTTTGTCTGTTGGAACACTGAAGTACTCGCGGCAGTAGCTTGGTCTGACTCCAAGGATTTCAACCTCGCAACCTACGAACAAAAAACGTGGTAAGCTCTGCTATTTCGCCTTGATCACAGACCCCACACCACGGGGTCCAAATTCAGGTTTGTAAATTCCCTGTGACATTACTTACCTTAGGTCCTCCCTGCAGGAAACTGTGTGGTTGGGAAAGGAATAGGGGAGAGAAGTTGGTTTGACAAGTGCTTGTAGCAAACTGTACATTAGATCTTTTTATTTCCCTCTCTAAAAGGAAGGTCTCTGTGTGACCTTCCCATGATAAAATGCTCGATTCCCTCGTGGCAGACCATTTCCACCTAAACCACTAACTTGTTTTCATTTTAACTATTGTGGCCATATAGCCTAATTTCCAGGCTTCCAACATAATAGATTTAGATATTGTTCTCTAAAAGTTCAGCAAATATTTTCCAGTTAGACATGCTGTATCTTATGTTGTAATATCCTCTATAAACTGTATTTTATTATGTGATACTGGCACTACACTATTAAATCTGTTTCCCAGGAGGTCTTATTAAAACAGTGTAAACCAATTAACTCTCTTGGTAACTTGCAGCCTTCCTTGCAAAATAAAGTACGTTTTGTGGCCTAAAAATTTATAGCAACAAATCCTACAGGAGAACATGGCCCTGAACATAGAAAAACATGTTTTTGTGAGATTTCTTTGCCCTTTCGCTCTCCAGTTGCTATGCTGCTGAATAACATTAATATTTAAAAGAAGTATGCTTCCAGAAACACTGGATTCATGCAAATTATCATTCCAGAGCCTCAGAGTCCTCCCATCACAGTTAGGCATTTTCTGATGTATTCCTAGGGCACAAGGAGGGGAGGAAAAAAAAGAAAGAAAAAAAAAAAGGGCAACTCTAAGCTAAAGCCTGAATCTGTCTACATCTGGGTCCCTCTGCTTCTCCTTTGGGATGAAAGTGATAGGCATTAAGGACTGTCCTAAGTTGACTTGTTGCTTGGGGCATGAGAAGGTTGCACTGAGAGGGCCCTAGAGAAAGCAGAGCTACTCTCAGAGGTGATTTACAGTGGTTTGCTTACTGGGACACTCAATAAAGAGACTTTGTCAGTGTCTGGCATCTCAGTCCGCATGAGCTCACAGCGCCGAGGTGCAGTACTGGGACACAGGGAAAAGCACTGCTTGCAGGCTAAGCTGGCTAGGAGACTTCTGATTGTGTCTGTTCAGAAGTGCCATGAAAGATTAGAAAAACTTAAATGGTTATGCTTGGGAAGTTCTTTAAAGTCTTCACTGATTTGCAGAAAACCAGGTAAGTCAAATGGAAATGACCCTTTCCAAAAGTTAAAGACCCCTAGCACACATAACAGATTCAGTCTCTTCACCTGTGGTAGCAGCTCCCAGGTCTCCACATACTTTGTGTGTTTCAAGAGACCCCAGCTATTATGATTAATTAATTATTTTCAATAATAAACATAAAATGTAGTCAACTAAATTACTGTCCTGTAAAAACACATTTGCGTACTCTTGAACCTTTATCTAATTTTCAATTCTATTAAAATCATGGGATGGTGCTCATTTTTCATTCTTCCCCTGTAGCCCCAAACATATGATTTAATCCCCCCCGTTCTGCATGAAGGCACTTTAATGTTTATATCTCCACTACGATCCACCATGAAAGTTGTCTGCAACCTGGATGAACAGCCAGCAGATAACTTGACAAGAACTGACTCTCTAGATCATCCTACAATAAAACTTCTATACATCTGCACAGAGCATCCCCAAGAAATCACACTGTGCAACAGAGACAGGTCGCAGCTGCGACCTAACCAAATAATATAAAAAATGTATTCCATGAATGGCCTGAAGTCATATCCAGGAAGCCCTCTGTCTGGAGGGCACAGAGCTTGTCTTTTGCAGGGTGTCCTGGGTGTTTCCAGCAGCAAAACACAGGCTTCCAGCTACCTCAGATGATAGAAATGATGCAGTGGGCTTTGCTAGTATTTCAGGGCTGAACTGACACTTTGGAGCCAATTTCTCCTCTGATACTTGAGTCTGGCTCAAGATTGGCTCCAAAGTCAGGCAAGAAATTAAGAAGGCATTAGGAAAGACATTAGAAACGCCTTGTGTTTAGTTCAGGTGGATGACTGCTCAGAGCCAGTGACGAATATGATCACTTTGCCTCCTTTTTACTTCAGATACTGACATCAGATTGTAATTTTCTCAGATAACATTCCCCAGAACTACTCACAAGATAATTTTAACCGGAAGCATTAACCTCTTGGGGATCTGGGATATTTTAGTTGCTGAGATATTTTTGCTATTTCTTGACTGTCAAGTGATGAACATGACATAAAAGACTACAGGATAGCAACAATTAGAAATCATTTTGGCCATGAAATACTGATCTTCAAGTGTGCAGTTCATTGGTAGTACCACTGGAAATTCAAGCTGCTTAGACACCAAGAGCTTTCTTTTTTTTTTTTTTAACCTCTATGATGAATAGAACTTAAATTTGGATTTTTAATGTTAAGGCTTGCTACAAGTTCAAAATAATGGGCATGAAGATTCTTTAATATTTAAATTTCATTTTGGCAGAGGCCAGAACAGATGGTAAATTTTCTCATTTAAATATTATGGGAAAGGAAATTTAAACAGATTTGGAGCCAGCCACAAGGAATGCTAAGTTTTTCTTGGTTAAACTACAAATAGTTAAGCTGTATTTACTAAGATGTAATGTTAGATACCTTTCTGGACAGTTTTGTATGATGCTAAACCTTTATTTAAAAATCCTGAACTACTGGAGCAGGAATAAGGACTTCTTTCAGTGATATATAGGCTTCTCTGTATCTGTCTATCATAGATACCTGAACCTCCGCCAGCTTCAAATTGCATTTCTAAACATTTATTTAACAGTTGGACACTTCGTGTCATAACAGAAGGTTTTGAAAACTTTCCAGACTAGCTGTATGGTCTCTGGTAAACGTTGTGTTTAAATGGCAAAAGTTGAATTTAGAGTCTTTTTTTCCTCTTCTTTCTCTCATTTTCAGTGTTTAGAGAGGATGTCACTGCACTTCAGCTGGAATAGTTGCACAGGCTGCTGGAAAATGAAGGAGCTTGAGCATCTGGAGTGATGCCACTCACTGGGCTGAGGGTAAGGACCACTCCAAAGCTTTGACCTCAGTGGTACTGCCGGGATGCTCTTGCATTCCACTGGGCATTCTCCATGGGCTGGAGCAGCAGTGCTTCAGATGGGCAAGCTGGGCACGAGGCTGCGCATTTCACCCCATGCACAGCGTGAAGAAAGGAGAAAAATGTTCCTACAAGCCAAGATCTTATGTTTTGGCAGAACTGGTGTTTGGGACCCCCAGCATGGCGATATTTTGGCTCCTCTGCTTCTAGAGTCAGGAGATCCCAGATGAATTCTGCCCATGAGTTGTCTTTGCTGGGTTTATGTTAGGTTCACAGATAAAGCTGTGATGGATGGTTGTTCACATCTGATCGCCCTCTGTGTTCCTGTGTGCTGGGGCCTGCATTTTATTTCTGTAAGCACTGGCTACATGTGAGAGAGGAACATAGGGAAGAATATGAAGCAGCAGATTTTGGGTTCAGACTTCGCAAAGCTTGGAACTGGCTCTGAGGAGGAAGTGGCAGTGGTGTAAGTTAATCCTGGGAATCAGCACTCTGGCATTTCTAATGCATTTCTGCTATGGTTGATTGATCTTGTCTGTCTTCATTGCTGGCTAAAGAGAAAATAGCATCTTCCAGGACAAATGTGATGAATTTGGCTATATATTGCTGTTCCTAATAAGAGTTTCCCAAACTTTTCCCGTTTGGATCTTTATCATATTTGCAAGATTCATTACTAAGCAGCAGTGTATCCTCAGGCTGGAAAGCTAATCACTAATAGCAGATCATATGCAGTGCAAATGTCTGTGGGACCTCTACTCACCTTGGTCATTAAATCTTTTTTTTAATTCTCATTTTGCTTGGTATCGCTCCCCAGTCACAAGGCTTGCTAAGAATTTAAAATTATAGATATAGAATTTTTAGAATGGATTTTGTCCTTACTATGGAACTAGAAAACAGTCTAAAAAAATCATATAGGGAAAATATAATAAATACAATTGCATTTGGAGTGACTTCTGTTTACCCCAGTTACACCTGGATTCCTACGGCAGTCCAACAGCCCTGTGGTTTAGTTCAATAGTTCCATGTTTCACCTTGCTTCCTGTGCCTGACCCAGTATGGCCAATGTGTGTTTTGAGACCTTGAACACCCTTAAAACAAGCATGTGCTTAAGTGTTTGCTGAACTGAGGCACTAATGGCTTTGCCAAAGGTCAGCCATCTCAGATAAATAATTAAGGACAGACAGATGTATGTCACAGTCCACACCTAAAATGCCAGATCCATGCAAAATTTCCTTCTCTGTGTCGTAAGAGAGTCAATGCATACACTTGGCAGCAAAAGCACTGGGAAAAGGGAGGCTCTATTGTTCCTTGCAATTTTCAACTGGAAATAGCAGATGAGTGAAGGGTATACACATGTGTACAGGAGTATGTATATATGCACCTCATATGTCTCCTCCCTGGGAAATGCTGCTCCAAGGGTAACATGAAGGAGCTAGGTAAAGTCCAAAGGCATTTAATGGAAAGTGATACTGGCTTTTTGGATTTCAGCAGCTCTCTGTAGGCTGTCACATCTATTCAGTACATAACTATACCTATTGAGAGCAATTACAATAGTAGTTAAAAATGAATAGTCTACAGAAAGAGATCTTTTTGTAAATTTTCAGAAGAATTCCTACATTCTTTTATAATTACTATATCCTACTATTTGCCTTGCTGTTAGATCACTTAGGACATCTTCAGTAAGAAGCAGCACTTTTTCAGGGCTGATCCAAACACTCTGACTGCCTCTGAGTCAACAAGGCGATATTGTCACCCTCAGAGCTTTTTGCTCTTCAGTACTGTAGAAACACTCCGGATAGCTTTTCAATGTTACTCGTCTTGGTTTACTCTTTCTTCCCATTCCTTAGAGCCATGGGCTTTTTGCCGGGGCACCAGCAATTAGCCACATTGCCTGGGAAGACTGTGGCCAGGCACACGTGCATCGGGATGCAGAGACGAGCTGGCCAGGAGCCCGTGGTGTGAGTCAGCTGTCGCTACCCTGCTGCCACTGGCTGTGTTCAGCACAGCTCTTCTGACAGCCCTGCGGTCCTCCAGCCTGCACTTACGCGTATGAGGATATCTGCAGACTGCTCAGTAAAGGTAGCAGAGTTAGGAGGTAAAAAAGTGGAGAATTTGGGTACTTTGCAAGGAATTTGGTCTGGTTGCACAGCTGGAACATCTGTCATGTGAATCCCTAAATGGATAGCCTGAGGGGATACGATACCTCTGTTTGTTAAAAAGGACTCGTTATCACTAATCATTTGAGTGGTCCAATATCTAACAAATGAGGAACAGAAAGGCCAAGTCCCTCCAAATAAATGGCTCAGACTCTGTGCAACTGGGACCTCAGCTGAATTAACAATGAAGGAGGATCAGAGGACAAGAATGCTTTGATTTCAGCTGGATTTTGTTGTCCCCACAGAACAGATCAGCTCTCAGCTACTAATTTCCAGATTAAAACCAAACAAGCATTGGGGGAGGGTGGTTACTCTTTAACTTTGATTGAACCATGAACTATTCATGGAGCCATTCAGCACAAAAGAAGCTACAGGTGAGCAAGAGGAACAAGCAGTTGATGCTCTGCAAGCCAGCACCCTCCTGAAGATAGCATTTGGTGGAAAGCTGCCTCCAGGTCAGTGTTTTCCTAAGCATATGCAAATTATCATGACCTAAGAAGAGAGAATTCATTTCTATGAGTGGTTAGTAAAGTACATAGAATTCCTGTCTGTATTTCAGAACAGTATTAGAGAGTCATTGCTATGGCATATGGAGTGCTCAGATGTCAAGATGCATTGTAGCAATTTTTCACATACTAACCTGGCCAGTAGTACATGGAAACATTTTTTTTAGCTTTCATCATTGTGACCCACAAAGGCTCTGATCCATTCCACCAGAGAGGCAGCAGGCTTTCTTTATTCACACCAATATCAAAAGATACATTTGCCTTCTGGTCCCACATGTAGTTTCCAGTCATCTGATGGACCTCGCAGTGGCGACCTTCAAGGGTGGAAAAAAAAAGCAGCATAATCAGATTTGTGTTCTCCAGCAGAAGGATGCCACAAGCACCACCACTGCTGATATTGGAACATCCAGCAAATCAGCTGAAAAGCCCTGACTTGAAGTCAGGAATCTCTTACATTGCAACTGCTCATGTGATCTCCTGGACTGTTACCTTTCACTGAGGTGCTCCAGTTTGCTCACTCTATCCCCCAGTTCAGACACCTAAAAGTTCGTTGCTGAAGCTTGTCAGCCCCCTGTGTTCCCTTCACAGTCAAAGGATAAGAAGAGACACATCTAGAAAGCAATTAATGCCACCTTAAGACAGCCATCTCAGGTACCTGGAGGTGCGTATTGCTCTTTATTAATGGTGGAGAAAGATCACAGCCTTTTCTCAGTTTCAGGCGGCCAAATTTTAGACAGCTGAGGCCAGAAGAAACAAGCTGAGCACCCCGTGGCCTGCTCAACATCCCACACCCAGCCCCCACACACAAACCACCTCAGCAGCAGCCCATGGGTGCCACATATTTGGCTGACACCTGGCTCCTTCCACGCACTCAGCACCTGCCAAGTCTGAGGCCATTTTAAGGTACCCACCAGCGCTCAGAACCAGAGGGCTGTGGGAAGCAGGCTGTGAACGGAAGGGGATAAGACCACGATCTAGAAACACAGAACAAAGTTTGAGAGACTTGCACTTCTCCTTCCTTTATCCATAGGGCACATTGTTTTTTCTGCTAACAGGCAAAAACTAGGCAAAAATGTTTATATGTTGCTTTTATTTTCCATTATTGATAGCTTTTCTTCTTTTTTTTTTTTAATCATCTTGCTTTGTTCTTGGTTGCGGGCACAGCAATCATTTCATCAGACATGTTCAGGCCTCTTACTGTATCTTAGGGCCCTTGGGCAACTTCATATTACAAGTAACTAGTATGTAATAACTGAGAGATGTCTTCTACTTCTTGTCATTGTCAGAAGAGAAGATACTATATTTTAAGAATTATTCTGCAGATGAATTAACAGAAATGGGAAAAGGAATGTTGAAGATTAACTTGTACTGGAAGTTCCTTATTTCCATATCTTAAAAAGCAACAGCTGAAGCATATGTTAGACACTGTCATCATTAGCTGGTGAGTCATGTTATTGCAGGGATGCAGATAACAGGCTTTGATTATTTTGAGCCTAAGCATGGTGATCAGAACCGAAATAACCGTGGTATGCTTGTTTTGAAAAGACGTCATTCCAAGCAGAGGACTCTGTATACTTTGGGTGCATGTGATCTTCAAGAGGATTTTGAACTCTCCTTTTCTACTACAAAGTATTTGAATTATGCAAAACATTTTGCCCTTCCCAGAAGAAAAAAGCGGTCCCACTTAGTGGCAGTCACTACTTATCGTACTAAACAAAACAGGTTTAATATAGGAGAACTGGTAGATGGGATGGGGAGTAACCTGTCCTCTTCAGGCTGCCAAGTGCTCTCTTTGCTGTAAGTCTCTAAAGAGATAGCAGGAAGTCTCAGTAGTGCATCAAAAACACAGCCTTACAATTTACAGGGCAACCTCAGCTTCTTAAAGTCCATGTAGTCCTAAGCATCTATCAACCTGATAAACTGCAGGCAGACAACTTGTACCAGCCTGGGAAACTTGCAGGTCAGTGCTGAAGCTGTATCAGTATGAAACCTACAGATTAGGTGTCTCTATGATGTACAGTGTGGTCTTCACAAAAAATGAATGAGTTCTAGCTGCCACTGATCCTGTAGGACTTTAGGTCTTCTGTCCATTTGCCCATGTCTTTAAGGAAGAGATTGGAGATTGTTCTTTGTAGTGTTGTTGGGAAGTTTAATTAACTGTTTGCACTACTGCAGATGACAGTGTTCTGATCTTCCCATTAGATTACTTCAAATTTCTATGGACTCCAACTTCTTTTTTTAATATTGAAAAAGAGGCCTAGAAGACTACAAGGAATCAATTTTCATTGCAGACATCCCTGGTCCACAGGGTCAGAAAAGAAGATTAGATGAGCAGACAGATCAAATGATGTGACCATTTAATGCCATTCACATCTGCTTACCTGAGGTCTATGTTCCAGAAAGACCCCAGACCTTCTTGGAAGACAACAATAATCAACTAATTAATTTCTTCCTTGAATTGCTCCTCCTAATATTTATCATCAGTAAACACTGTACAAAAAGTATGCCTGGTCTCTAATTTTATTTTTGACCTTTGTTAATCTTAGACCATGGATATTCTGAGCCTTGCTCACTAGATTGAAAAGGCCTGGAATAACTGGCATTTCTGCCCCCTCCCCTTTTCCCCTCCAAGATACTCATACACAAAATTATGGTCATTTCTCACGTTTCTTTTGGGTCACGTGTACAACCCCAGTTCTTTATATCTCATGTTTTAACTTGTTTTCTCCAGCCTAAGAAAATTACCTTTGGTGAGCTTCTTTTGAATCATTATCAAAATAGCAAAATGGTGTTAGAGAGTCACCATAACATTCTGAATTTATTATTTCTTCCATTACAGCAGCTTTCCTCTGTAATCAAATGTTATCTTAAGAGTTTCAAAAATAGAAACAGGGCAGAAAGCAATTTCAGCATACAGATGTCATTATTTAAACTCACTGTAATTCTGGTAAAAATTACTCCTTCCTGAAGCAACAGAGGAAAACAAAGAGGGTATAGTTCCAAAGAATATGATAACTGCTGTATCCTTCTGGAAAAGAGCCAGCAAAAGCATTTGCAAGTCTGCACGCTACAGCTTACTTGGATACTACACTTCATACAGCATTTGTCTAAAGCACATTCCCATGTCTCCAGGCACTTTTGTCAGCATTCAAATGAATCTCTGCAAAACAAAGATGAAGTTTAAAAAAACCAGCAAAACACGCAGCCACTTGGCCACCCACAGGAGCAGCACAGTAACGCTGAGTGCTGTGCACCCTGCAGTGGCCGGGTGTGAGATCTGGAAACCAGAGCTTGTGCTCCTGGGGCATTTGCTACAGGAACGACCTCTTCTTTCTTTGGTGGTCTTTCACTGACTGCAGGGACAGCATGTCAGGATCACCAGTAGGCATGATGTATCATATAGGAACCAGCTGTGTCTAAATCTACAAGAGAAAATGCACTTCTGAGATGCTCGATTTTTTCTTTAAAAGAGAGGCAGCGTGTGACAGATGTACAATGCTTTACCTGGTAAACTATCTCTGCACTGAGCAAATCAGATTTATCAGAGAACCCCACAGTGTGTGTACGAGCCAATGCATCAAAGGTACCGTAATCTGATGATGAACAACAGCAGATGCATTTAGCTAAAGGTACCATGCAATATTATATACATGCCTTGCCACTCATGTCCCACCATGGTGTTCCCCAATCTCTGGAAAGTGACAAAAGCCAGGAGGGCAGATGCAAGCACAGACTGCTGTGGAGCTATGCAGGCTGGGGAGGAGTTAAGTTCTTCCATACAAACAGCTGGGTGACTTGCCCTGGGAAATGCTCTGCTCTACTCATGCTGCCTGCTGTAAGGATGAAGAGAGCAGGACTTTAAATTCACCAGCACCATATTCCTGTTCTGGAGCAGATAGAGTGGTTGCTGTCCCCAAGGATTGAGCTTTGATACATGCCCAGTTCTGCTGTTCCCCTCATCGGTCTCATCTGCTCTGCTTTGAAAAGAAAGACCACAGGGTAAAAACAAAACCCATGTGCTAAATCTTAAGTAGCCTGGAGGAGAC
Organism: Atrichornis clamosus; assembly: GCA_013400975.1. Lineage (NCBI taxonomy): Eukaryota > Metazoa > Chordata > Aves > Passeriformes > Menuridae > Atrichornis > Atrichornis clamosus. The sequence continues at coordinate 109,900 of WBMZ01013051.1, forward strand.
CAGAGCTCATGAGAAGTATGAGCTTCTGTGGGGGCGCTGGCCTGGGCAAAGTGCTGGCCTGCCATCTGCAGACCCTAAAAACAGTAAAGACATCCGTAGAGCTAAATGCAGTACTTGCAGGATGTGCATGGACAATTCAAGCTCCCAAAAGAGCTTGCTGGTAAAGCTCTTTTTATGACCTCCAATACCAGAGAGACAAAACATAAACACCTTACCCTGTATCAGGCACAACTTTGCAATCCAAGTAGGATCACATCAAAAGGCACAGAAAAATCTCTGCTATACACAGTGTTATTTTTTTCCCTAAAGGGGATTCATTTAGTAAGAGCTTGAAACTCTTAATGCAATGCTTTCATCATGGGGTCAGGGCTGGGGTGGATGAAAATTGCTTATAAATCATCCAGCTGAGGTTTTGCAGATGCTTTCTTGCATGGAAAGTCAGGTCTTGTGTCCCTGGAGAGCAGGAGCTCCGAGTTGTCGGCTGTTCTCCGGAACTGTGGTTTGCTGAGGGACAACTCTGGCACTCCTGACCCCCACAGCTGGGTATGGCTCAAGGGCACTGCAGCTCTAAGTGCTACAGGGGGCCTGGACACAATGATGGGCAAAGCTGCTGCCTGCACCATTACAGAGAGTATGAGCCTCTGGCAGTGACTTCAGCTCTGGACTAAGAAATACCTTGATACATGAATGTCCACTTACTGCTGCTAATAACTGGTAGTAGGTACACTAGTTGTGAGCTGTGAGGCTGTAGCTAGTAAGAAGGAAAAACCTCCGTATTTCAAATTGTTGCATGTGAACTTGTGTTAGAGAAAACTTTCTGTTCTAAACTTTGGAAGTGTTTCCATTTTCTTAAATGGTAGAAAGCAAACACAGATTTTTGCAATATTTTGTATGTGTGAAAGAGAAAAATTTTAGCACTTGGCATTGCAGCCTTTCTGCAGGTGGTGAGTAAACAAAGTGAGAGGAAGAATGTGAAAATGCAAATCTTTCTGGTTCCCACTATCTTCTCCAGCCTGTTCTTGCTGAGATAGCACGCCTTCTCTGCCAGTTAATGGTATTACCACAGACTTATACATGCTCTTTTGCTTCCCAACACACAGTTTTAGGAATGGAAAGCTAATGAATCCAAGAAAAAGAAGAGACTTGATTTCAAAACTCTATGTCACAAATCTTTTAAGTCTTTGCTGCTGCTGGCATCTGTAGTTGTTTAAGAGGAGCAAAAAGAAAAAATCCTATTCCCTTGCCACTCATCGTGCATTTTGTGTCCTTCCAGATTTTTTCTAAGCTTGGACAGTGAAGTAGAGATTGTTCTAGTTCATGTGTACCAATAGCAAACTTCCCTGCTGTACTCCTGTGCTTCCACTTTTTATGCCTCAGACAACATGCAAATACTGCTCACATAGTTAAGAACTTGCTTAACTGATAAACATAAGTTGTCAGCACACCTTCTCTGGACCAGTCTGGAGTCAGGACATCAGTGCAGCAGAAAAGAGGCATCCACTAGAACCATCACCAGGCTGGGCTTCCTCCAGGTACCAACAGGAAGGACAGTGGAGATGCTGTGCCATAAACCAGGAGTTCTCACAACAAACAATAAATGTACTAGTACGTGTGTACATCAGCCAGACTCCAGAGCATTCTGAGGAAGGGAGCCCAAAGAATATTTGCTCCCAGAAAACATGGAATAAACAGGATGCAGTGTATGTTGATTTGCTGTGCTCAGGGGAAAACAGAAGTAGACTGGCTATTTGCTAGACTTCAGCATCATCCACCAAAATCCCTCAGCAGTCAAGTATGCCAACATCAAGTGTGAGAAGGGAAGATTGTTGAAACATGGAAGATGGCTGAAACCTTCAGTCTGGCAAAGCAGACTTCGATGTCATCCATCCCTGGGACCTCTGTCATGTAGCCTCGTTCCCTCCTGCCATGCAGAGGAGGAGGTGGTGGCATATGCAGGGATGAGCCACAGTGGCTGAAAAAACACCACACACCACCCCTGTATTTTAGACAAGACCCAAACATGCCATCACTGTGTTACAGCAAGTCTGGGACGGCCCTGCACAGGCCACAGTCCTCACTCGGGGTGCAGGAGACTGACATGTCCTCTGTTCAACCTTCTCCTCCTTCTCACAAGCTTCACAGGGCCTCACAGCCTCTCTGCCACTTACGATCAGGCCCTGTCCAAAGAGGAACACGGAGGCCCCTTGCTGGCTCCTCTCCAAGCAGTTCCCCACCCACCTCTGCAATCAGGGACTCACTTTGCTTCCCACGGAGGCCAAGTGAAATACAACTCTTGGATGTGGGGCCACACAGCTGACCAGGCAACTGGCACATCCTCATGGAGGACCTGCCAGAAAGACTTCATTTCTTGTTAGGATCTTGGAAAAGAAATCTTCTCTGGATTTCTGTCTCAAATGTGATACTGTCTGTCCATGTTTACGCTGGCTGGAATTCTGAGGGGTCCCTGCGTGCTCTGAGCTAGGGGGGCACTTCAGGAGAGCTGGGGTTGCAGGGGGTCCTTCATCACCCCTCCAATACCTGCAGGTTGGCAGGTAAGAGAGACCCAAACCCTCAGTGTGAGCAGCTTTTCCTGACAGATACAGCACGAAGGGCTCTGAAGCAGTAATTCCTGCTTGCAGTGGTTACAGGGGAGACCTCAGACTTTCTACCAAGCTTGGCGTGAGAGCTCTTGCAGAGCTCAGCAGGGAAAAATTAAAAACTCCTCACAGGATAATAACCCGAGGTGGCTTGTGGTCTTAATTCCTTCATTTGCAAAACAAACAGCCCATGGTGTGATTAAAGGAGCTTTTTGGGATACACATATTTGGACTCCTCCTTGCATCCCTTGCAAAGCCCACAGAGTCTTGCAAAAGCTCTCTCATAGCAGCAACACCTCCTTTTACGTAGTTCTCCACTTCATGTCTTTCAGGTCAACAAATACTGTATCATAACTGCATCATGGAGAGCTAGGACACCAGGTAGGATTCACTCTAGCAGCTCAGAGAGCAACCCAATTACCCAAGAACTAGTCTTTATGCCACTGTGGAAGCCAATACTGAGAAACATGGCATAAATGAAGTTGCTAGAGAAGATGGCTTTTCAAAGAGTGGGATTTTAAGCCAGCACATCCTTGGGCTACCTTGCACAGCACCAGATTCTTGTAATAAAACAGCTTCTCCAGTTGTGTCAGTGAGATCCCTTTGCAACAGCACAGATGTGGCTTTTGTTTGGTGCTTCTTCAAGCAAATAGCAGGTCATGATGCCATGCCCTGGCTTGCAAGGAAGACTGGAGCTTCATCCCAAGCTCTGAATCACTTGGTGACTTCACATAAAGAAGCCAAACCATTAGCATTTTTCTTGTTTCTATGCTCTGGTTTTCTTTCTTGTAATTGTGGTAGGTGTGAAGGAAAGGAAAAGACCCCTACACAGACCCTGGGCTTTGAGTTGAGGCTTTTTGTGTCTCTCGGCGAAGCTCCAGCAAATATCTTCTCCCAGGTTAACAACAGCAGCAGCAGATCTAAGTAAGGAGGGGACCCACGAAGAGCTGTGCCATAGCCCTGCAGCACTGCCTGACCACAGGCATGTCACTTCCTCCCAAAATGTATCCATTTTGTATACCCAGGCTGGGCCCTATTTGTCCCACTGTGTTGGGGACCCAACACTTCACCCAACACCTCATCTCAGCAAATCATGGTGTGCTACTTATTAGCATACACTAATTAGTTGCTTTTAGATATGTGGCTCTTGGTCAACAGTTATCGTTGCATCTATTTGGTTACAGCTTTTAAAATCTCTGTACACTTGCCATTTCCCATGAACGTTAAATTCAGTCAGGCTGCCCTCTCTTGAAATAATCAGTAAAGTAAAATATAACGACTAGAAGATCCCGCAGATAATCGGGCAGCTGTGCTGTGTGCCACTGCTGGTGAGCTGCCCGCTGCAGAGGAGAGCTGTGCTCTGGCAGGGCCCAAGGCTGCACTGTGGCGTCTGCACTGAGAGGCAGTGGGGCTGATGCTGCTGACCTCCATAACCTCTGCCAGCAGGTCTGGGCAGGAGGAGGAGGCGAGTTCATTATGAGGAGACTGATCTGTCCTAACAGTGATGGTATCTGAGGGGCAGATTCCACTGTGCTCCTCCAAAGCCACAGAAATGAGGGGGATTATCCCTCGTTTAGTAACAACTCAACTGTTCTGCAGTCATGAAGGTTGCATGGATGTGGGGTGAAAGGCAGCAGGCAGAAAGGAGAGGTTTTGCTCACAAGAACAAATAGAGGCAAGTCAGATACATCCCAAATGCAGCACTTTCATGCACTCGCTGTCCTAGACTTTTCCAGCCATAATATGCTCCTGAATGGATGTGGAGCCATAAGGCCTTGTGAAAAAGAGAAAGAAGGGACAGGAGTATTTATTAAAAAAAAACAAAACTGGGATATAATGAACAAGCCAGGGGAAAGTGTAGTGTAGGTGGGGCCAGAAATTTCTTAAACTGATTTAGCTGCATGAAGCCAATAGACTATGAAGCCACATTCACAAATGCTAAAACACAACATTTTGGAGATTAAAATGTGAATTTCTTAGTAGCTCATGAAACTGCAATGCAGGACAAGACAGGAAGAATTGTTTGTCCCTGATTTCCCAGAAGAAGCTGTGGCAGCATTTAGCTCCCAGACATTCCAGTCGCAGACAGGAACAAAACCAGTTACAGTCGTGTCTCCTCCCAACAGAGGGGATGCATGGCTGATGAGACATGATGAAAGCTTACCCATGCCTGTACAGCAGCACCAGAGAGACAGCAGCTTGCCACTCCCTAAGCAGGTCACTTTGGCATGATGCTTATGTCATGCTGAATTTTCTCCAAAACATGTCCCAGCTTTGTGAATTAAATGGACACAGACCAAACACAGCCTAAAGCTACCTCTGCCACATGCTCCACACTACTAACCCCACCATTCCATAAAATCTCCTTTCTGTGGAAATGGCACCATGGTCCCCAATGGAAATGGCACCCAAGGGCTCAAGGGCAGTCTTGGGTCTTCCTCTGGGCATGTTCATCACCTACACTTAGTCCTCTATTTGTTCCTGACCTACTTAATGCTACTGTGACTCATGTGTAAGGAAGGTGAATTGCTATTTGCAATTAAGTTGTATTTGCATTGATATCCTCATCATAAAGTCTGGGAGACTTGCAAGAAGAGTTGAGTTTGGTCTCACAGACTCATTGTTTCAGGTTGAGGTGTAGAACTCTGGTACCCTAAAAATATGGAAAGTCTAATAGTGGTGTTTTATCACCTAAACCAAAACTCCTTCTTTGTCAGTACAAAGTAGGATGTTTTCAAAACTCCTTGAAAGGCTGATTATAAACTTTACTCTATGTATACACACTTAATAGGAGCAATGACTAAATGTGGTTAGAAGCAAAATGTTGTTCACTTTTCCTCTTCTTTTTAACAGCTCCATCCAAAGACTTTGCACCTAAGAAGTGTTAGACCAGTTTGCCTATGTACATGTAAAGAATATGACCTGGAGTGAAACACCTCTATTTTCAGTCATGACATTTATTCTGCATTCATATATTTCCACCTAATAATGAAAAAAAAAACCCCAAAAACCAACTCTGTGGTGGTTTTGTACTCTTTTCTAATCAGAGATGAGCAAGAAAAAGTTTTCTCTTGAGTGAGAGGGAAGAAGGGGTTAAGCAGCTTCAAAACAAGCTGGGCACAACTGATGTCAGATTTTTGTCTTACAATGGCATCTATTTGCTTTCCCAGCAAGCAGTATATGAATCACTGGGCACTGCATTGTTCCAAGGATAGCGGAAGATGCCACATATCTTAGGAGAGGATAGATTTTCTCACTCCTCCTCATTAGGTGGAAGCTCTTGTTTGTTCAATAACTCCAGAAAAAAAATCCAATTAGAAACTCCCGGAAAAAAAATCCCAGCTTTTTTTTTTTTCCCCTGTTGTTTTCTTGGTTTCTGTCTCTGATGGAGTTGCCCCAGTTGTACTCTGTGCACCTTCCTAGTGTCACTGTAATCATGTGTCCTCCACATAAGATTAAAAGCAAATCAGCATCATGAAAACTATGACTGTCCTCTTAATTTTCTGAAAGCCTCCCCTGGGCATTCTGAAAAACTGCAGGGGAGTACAAGCAAAAATCCTGACGGTTTTTCTATTTAGCTATTTCAGATTATTACAGATATGAGGATTTAGAGCAAAGTTAAGGCAGGGACCTGTGAAAACAGAAGATCTATTAAGTTTTAAAAGAAATTTGGCACTGAATTTGTCAAAATAGGCATGCTGACTGAAAATAAGTTCTTAGTGTAACCACACTCAGTTTACTATTTTTATTAAAGTCCCTCAGCAGTCTCTGTACTCATTTTCCATGCATTTCCCACTTGTTTTTATGTCCTACATTTACGCAGTAGCCCCTATCAGCGCTCCCACCAGAGAAACCCAGCTGACCATGCTGCTGTGCTGGCACCAGGTAGGGACCCGACAACACCGTGGATGACCAAAGGGGAACTTCAAAAATCAGCTCCAAGCAGTGTTTCCAAGTTTGGAACAGGTTTCAGAGAAACAATTCTGGGACATAATGCCACAGTGCTTTTAAACTCCCAGCTAAAAGCACGACTTGTGTTATTTTTACCACTCTTTGGAGGAAAAAGTCACAGGGAGCTGCTCCCCACTTCCATACCAGGAGCTGGAAGCTCTGAGGAGCATCACAGCTCAGAAATCCAAGTACTCACCTGTCATTAGCGTGTAGTAATTTGGGTAGGAGAGGCTGGGGAAGTCTGGGGTCATGTAATCCACCTTCACCCCCATATTCACAATGTCCCGAAAGCCCGGCAGACTCTCCAGCTCGCTGTCGTCGATGTAGTCGAAGCGAAAGCCGTCGAGCAGGAACACCAGGAGCTTGCGGTGGGCCGAGTGAGCGGCGAGAAGCGGCAGGAGGGCGGTGAGTGCAGTGGCCAGGAGGGCGGCGAGACGGCTGCGGCTTCCCATGGCAGGCAGCAGCGAGGGATCTGCAGCAGCTCCGGGGCCGGACCTGGCACTGCTGTCCCCCTCCCGCTTCCAGCAGCCGCGTTAAAGCTACAGCGCTGCCCCGCGCCGCGGGCGTGGGAGGTCACAGGTTAATTGCAAGCAGATGATTAACCGCCAGCCGAGGGAAGAGCTTGGTGCTTCCCAGCTGCAGGAAAAGTGCTTCGCAGCGATGGGGAAAACAGAGCACAAAAGTAACTGGAGGCTCTCAGAACGCTTCGCAGACACTCCCGAGGCAGTGCGGGCGCGCTGCCCGCTGGCCCCGGCGGGGAGGCGGGGGCGAGCGGCCCCCGGCGCGCTCCCACGGCCGCTGGCAGGGAGCGGAGCCCGCTCGCCGGTCGGCCCCGCTCCGCGCCGGGGCTGCGGCTCGCAGGGGTCTCGCAGAGAGGGGCTGCAGCCTTTCAAACGCAGCGCTACATCTCCAGCCCGCGAACGCGCGCTTTCTGCTCACTTCTCCGGCAGTGGCTTGGGATAGAAGCTCAGACGGAGATTAAGGCAAAGCAGCTCCCCAGCTGGGAAGCGCAGTATGCGTGAGTTGAGGTACAGCATTGCGATGGCACGGCAGTAACGCAGAGCACCAGCTGAGCAAGCTCACCTCTTTCTAGGTGAATGTGAGTCCCTGTTAAGGTCCCTGGCCTCTCTGCTTCCTCTGTGCTGCCCTGGGACTAATCCAGCTCCTGATGCACCTGTAGAAAAATCTAGCCTTCACCTAGATAATAATCGATACATTTATTTTCTGGGTGCTGCTGTTACTTAGATATTAAGTGCTGGATGGTGCCCAATTTCATATTAAAAATGAAAAAAATTCACATTTTAGTCACAAGTCACCACAGGTTCCTCTCCTTCATAGGAACGTAACTATGCCTCTAACGCAATGCCAACAGCTGTTGTACACCATAATTGCATATTAACTTGCTTTGCTTTAGTTGTTGTTCCCAAATAAAAGAATTTCATAGCATTCATAACATTGTCTAATGCACTGTGGGAAATGCCCTTTGCAGATGTTTACACCTGCGGAAGGTTGCGATAGCTGGCCACCACCCCAGTGTGGGCATCTGAACTTCTCTGCTCCTTACAAAGCTCCCAATTGCACATCCAGCATGTCCAGCTCCCTCTTACCAAACACTGGGCTGATGCAAGCTCAGCAAGAGGGCCCCAAACACTTATTTACTGCCGTGCAACTCCCCTTGTGTCCTGGATTGCCTTTTGCATGGTGTTGTACTGGGTGGCGGTGCCCATGAGCCAGAGCTGCTGCCTACAGGTCATCGCTCCCAGGATATGGCTGGAGAGGTGCTGTCCCTGCCCTCCTCCCAAGGGGCTTCCAGCTGAAAAAAGAAGATGCCCTGTCAGGTGAAGGGGTACTGGGATTGTCTGTAGTCATTCCAGAAAGGTAGAAGAGGATGGAGTGGGAGCCTGCAGAACTGCTCAGGCCCTTCAGCTGGCTGTGTTTGTGTTTGTCTTCTCAGTAAAATTCATTGTGCTTCCTCCCTACCAGTGGACTAAATTAATTCCCCATGGACATCTCCCTCTCTGTGATTCACCCAGCCACTCTTTTTCTTCCCTTTTTTTTTTTTCCATGTGCCCCTTTTTCCATCCTCATCTTGGAGCCCAGCACTTGGGACATGCGCTCACAATAGCTACACCTAGCCAAGGACTCGGAGCATTTCTACATTCCAGCCCAGGAATCTTTAGAGCAACACAGGGAACTGGCCACTCAGGGCTTTATCCACCTTCACGTAACATTTACTTTTGAAGCCTTGCATTGCCAGCTATCATCATCTTGACAATTTTAATTGTATGTTTTGACTTTTCTTATCTTGCTTGGCTTTAGTTAATTAATTTTCTTACAGTGCAGCAGCAGTTTTCTCAGCAAAAACCAACCCAGGGTCACACAGCTGTCCTGCACCTTGTGTCAGAGACAGCTGAGCCCTAGGGCCATGCGTAAAGCTTTGTGCCCAGGAGAAGGACGTGTGGACTGTGGTCCCCGGTCTGCTGGGATGATAACAGGTCCCGGTCCCCTGAGCAGACATTGCCTGGGAGAGCCAGGCGGTACTGGCACGCTCTAGCCCGAACTTTGAAGGAAAACACACAGATCCTGCCACGCGAGGGAAAGACAGAAGGCTGCGTGACGCGGGCAGCCGGTCTGCGTTCTGACGGCGTCCCAGCCTGTGTAAGGCTGCCACTGGCCTGCCCGCAGGGGACGAGGCTGCAGCTGCACGCCAGGCTGCTGGGCGACGTGACAGCCTGGGCAGCGGTGTGGGCAGCTGCCTGCCTGAGGGACGGCACGTGCTGCTCGTCACACCTATGGAGAGTCACCGCTCTTCTCGGCCATCTCCAGGCTCGGCGGGGTCTCCGCTGAGAATCTGCCACTTCATCTGCCTCCTGAAGGGAATATGCACACCCTCCTCCTGCTGCCCCTCGCTGGACTTCCAGGATGGGAGGTAGCCCTACAGAACTTGTGTTCAGAGACAGCACTGCTGCAGATTTTCACTATAGCAAAACTGTATGTTATGGGCTTGGAGCCACCTGTAGTGTCGTGTCTTGGCCAAGTCATTATGGTAATTTATTATGTCCATACTTATATTGAATGAACTCTGAAACATGTCCAGAAAAGGGGAGGGAAATATTGTTATGCACCTCTTGGCAAATCCATGAGGACATTCACATTGATATCTTGGCTTGTCCTTTAATGGGTGGCCTCTGGGCTTTCCAGCAGGGCTCATCAGAAATAGCAGCTGCTGCCCATGAAGGAATGGGATACTCAAGGAGGGACAGTAAAATATCTGTGATAGACTCTCACCTTGAAAGGATGACCAGGTTTTTGAGGTGATTAGACCAAGAAGCCAGGCTTCCATCATGAGATAGTACAATATATATCTGTTCTTAACATTTTATAGCATTAAGAAATAATGCTATAAAATAAATCCTTTCAAAAGGGTTGCAATCTTCTATTTAACAGCTTCTTAAGAGAAAGCTCTATCTGAGCTGGCACAGTGGCATGAGAGACTATTGGTGAAAGGTACCAGAGCTCAAAGTCTGCCTTAAGAATTGGAGATTCACAGGTTTCCACTCAACAAATAACAGTAAGGCCTGAGAGGGGTTAAAAGACTAGTGAGCCATGTAACCATGATGCTGTATAATACCAACTTGTGTTTTGACAGACAATCCCCCTGAAGAGTGGGACGGGAGCCAAACAGTCTAGCTTGGCAGAGACAGATCCTAGCAATACATTTCATCCCCGCCAAGCAATGTTGATTTGCTTTGGTTCACATTCATTTGTAAGCACCCTGTCTGCACAAAGCCCCAGATGGCCGTGGAGACTCCAGCACAACAATATTTTGATACAAATGCTCTTACAAAAGCTATCAGAGGCTGAGCTGGTGTCCAGGGACAACAGTCCTCACTAGTTAGCTGTTAGACAGGGTTTAGAAAGAAGCACGCATAAAGGAAAAAAAATCCCTCAACTCTAATTGTACATGAGGAGATACCCCATTGATCCAAAATTGTTTGAGAAAAGATACTCAACCACTTAGATTGCTCAAGAAATTCTCTTGACAAAAACTGCCTTGAACCTTTTTTTTTTTTTTATGGTCCTGCAGAAATCACAAGTAGAAATTAAAGAAAATTCTTTGGGCTCACACCGACAGTTCAGTCTGGCTTGTCAGATGTGTGATCCTTCCTGGCAGTGCAACTCTATCTGTGCTCTTAGGTCCAGGAGCACATGCAAGAACAAGAGCTGCTAAAAGAAAACATGGTTTCCCTTTTCCCCACTGAACTAGAAATTCTAAAAGGGAAACTTGTCCTTCTTTCTCTCCTGAAATAAAGATAAGAAGTCATAACATGACTCATTGTCAACTTGTAATTCCTTTTGAGTTCCTGTTCTCCTTCACACACAGTAATAGTTGAACACTTTGGCCAACACAGCCTGACTAACTAGTTTGGTTGTTTCTTTTCTCTCATTAGAGAAGAAGGCAGGCCACATCCAGACATTAAAGCCTTGAGCTGCTTGCATTTCTTTGAAGAAAAGGAAGAGGATTTGTGCCAGTCTGAAGTTCTAACTCTGCTAAGGTTCTTCTTCCTCTTCTCCCCACCAAACCCAAGATAAAACAGTCAAAGGTGGTACCAGCCCCTCTGCTGACTTCCACAGAAAACCTCTGGCAATATGTGTATCTGCCTTCTGAGCTGACAGAAGGTCTTACCTTGTTAGAAGTCATTGGCTGCAGGAGTTTAGTATCAGTTTCTTTGCTCCTGCCCTCTGCATTCTCACCAATGCTTCGGCATGGAGGTGTGCATTAGGGAAGACATCTGCTGCTCCTTCAGCTCTGCCTGGATGATACTTTATGTCAAGTCAGTTGTTTCTGTGACCTTGTGGTGTACAGTCGATCAGTCATGAGGAATTCAAGACATAAGAAGTGGATTGCTCTTGCTGTCAGTCATGTACAGATGTATATGATGAAGTTACACACTTGTTAGCTACAAGGCAGTTCAAAGTGAGAAACTCCAGCTTTCCTGTAGAAAAGCAGTGATCTTCCTCTGTTTCTTGAGGCACAGTTTTCCTCTAACCTCCCCATCTGGTATGAGACTTGCCTTACTGAAAACATTCGCATGCTGGATAATGAGTACATCAAACTGGAACAGTGACCACCCTGATTGACAGCCAAGGACTGTCTAATGCTCTTTGAAATGTCTCAGTTCAGGCAGTTGTGATGTTTAGAGAGGAGCTCTCCAAATCTCTTACTCCATCCTTCACTACAACAGTCACAAGTCATATTAATAATTTTTCTAGTCGAGGATATCTTTTGGACATGAAGAAACTTAACAAACTAGTGGAGCCCCCTCAATGGCTTCCAGTTTCCATGCAAGGAGCTGCATGGGCTTGGTGCATCATTGTCAGCACGGCTCTCTGAATGCTCCCTGACAATGGCCTCCTTAGGGAACAGGCAGTGCTTTCATGAAATGTAACTATAATGAACAAAGAGGGTGGCTCTTCACACCATAGCACTATTTGGGCGTGCATGGCCTTTTCCCTGAGTGTTAAAAGCATAGGTGGGACAAACTCACAGGAAAAATGTGCACTCAGGGCTGGTAAACACAAACAGCACTGGCTCCAGCCATCCTAGAACTTTATGTTCTTAAGGAGGGTGAACAGGAGTATTTTTTCTGTGGGAGAACCTTTTAAGTGTTTTGCTTAGTACCTCTCTTAACCCAGTTGTTACATGATCACTCCCTAGACCTCCAAGAGCATCTTCTCTTTATGGTTTTTCCTGGGCAGTAATTGCAGCTCGCTCCCCCCTCCACTTCACACAGATATCTGAAGTGCTGTAGTGGACATTCATAGCCAAGAAGAGAAAAAAAGGGTTGGGGGGACAGCAGCAGGGGGATATATCTCCAGTGGGACTGAACACAGCCAGCGCTGCCCTATATCAGCCCAGCAGGAGAGGCTGCACATCTGCATGCCTGAGGTGGGAAGGAGAGAATGCAAATATCACTTCAAATAAGCCCCCAAAAGAGGCCCCTAAGGAAAAGCACGTTTCATATAGCTAGTGTAGGTTAGAATAACAATTTTAACCTGAACCCTGTAGAGCCACGGAGGTTTATGAATTACTGCCTAGTGGTTGTGAAGGCAATTAAGAAAAAGAAACAGATCACCAGTGGGCTTAAACTCACTACACAGTGAATCTCTGTCACTGTAAGTCATGTAGGAACTCAGGTCAGGAAACACTGGGAAGCCTGCACCAGCTGATGGCTGCATGTGGATTGCTTCCTCCCTCACCCCACGATGTGTCAGCCTGAGCACAGCACTGTCCAGCTCAAAGGGAGGGTCTCATTGTCTTGGGCTGAAACCAGTCTTCATCCTTGCCAAAGAATTTGAGTTTTGCTTGGATATCAACCCATCTCTACCACCAGTACTTCCCCAACATTTATAACTCACCTGTCTGCGATGTTATGACTTAATTAGCCCAAGACCATGCTTGTCTGAACAACAGTGTCCTGCAAGGCAAGCGTTTTTACCTCACTGAGGAAACCTTGTGCAACACATTTCTCTGTTGAATTCGGCTAGTCAAGTTTGCTAGATAGCAAAACCAGATAATCAGTCCTAAGTACCTGGATACTGTATATTCGGCTTCATCTTTGTTGTGTGGTCATTTCTCATATGGTGTGGGACTGTGGTGAAGGATTTTACTCCTATTCTAGAAACAGGGTACAATGGTGTGATTGGGGATGGAAACTAAGCAGGTTGATCAAGATTACTTAGTTTATTTGGTATAAAAAAAGCTCCCTATTATCAGCCAAATAAAGTAGGTGTTACAAATCCTGCTGTGCCGTGACACTAACATGCTCCTCGGGACTTGAACTCAACACATCCATTCGTATGCCAGCAGCTTCTCCAAGAAAACAACAGGGTGTTCTGCACATCCACCAGTGCCTTGCACAGCAGTTCCTGCCAGTTTATGACCTTGCTAGAGCATCAGCCTTAAAAGACTAAAGTATGAGCTTAAAGTCTAACAATCTCACATAATCTTACAGCCATCTAGTGCTAGTCAAATGTAGAGGTATTTAAGCAAAGTATTTGGATTTCAGATTTTTCCATTAAATGAAGGGCAATTTGAAAAGTTAAAATATCTGGCAAATCAGTGCTCTAGTGCCTACTTTCCCGGAATAAAATAATATTCTATTCTTGATCTTTCTGTTAGATTTCTACATGGAGCACAAAAGAGACTTAAAATATTAGCTTGAACTTAGTATATGTACAAAGTAAAACTATCCAGGGCTAGCATAAAATGTCATTTTGAAACTCAAAAATATTTAGCATTTGGCATGCTTTATAGCCTGGAGCTTATACAGAGTTCAGCTTTAACTTCTGACATTAGTACCTTAAGAATTGTGGGAGTTGGGCTTGCATCATGACCTAACAAAGAAACAGGCTTTTATTCTGGTGCTAGGTATTTAAGTTAGCCTGAAAATATTTATAATCAGGTGCCAAAGGCTGGCCTCTGACTGGCTGTCTGCTGCAAGCATGCCCTGTGTTACAGAGAGTTTCCAAGTTGCTACCTACAGTTGGCCTTACCTTTATGTCCCACTGCACATTGTTCATCTTGGCTTTCATATTTTTTATCTTATCAGTCCTGGCTTTTCATTACTGTATCTTATTCATTAGTAAGGCTATGCTGGAGGTTGAAATCCTCACCTGGAGGACACAGATTAAAGTCTCAACTTTGCCCATTGTTCAGAAAGTACGAGTGCCTGGTTCTCATCTCGCTGACTGCTGAGTCACCTCTGGAGAATTTGCTCCCACAGAGAAGAGACAGCTGTTTTATAACCCAACCCCTGTTCTGGGTAGAGAAATATTCACATGATATCTGTTTCCCAGCTTTGAGTGTTTCTCCATCAGCAAGCTAAAACGTCTCAAGCAAAGCCTTATCTGCATCAGATTTTCTTGCAGGTTAAGTCCCATCCCTGTCTAAACACCGTTGGTGACGTCCTTCCTTATAGGAGGGCAAGGTCATATCTTTTCATCAGGGTCAGCATTAGTTTCTCTCACTAGCTGAGTGCTCAGGTTGGGAAATCCTAACATATTGCTTATGGCTGGAGCTGGTCTCAGTGATGGCAGGAATCTTTTATCTGAGGTCAGGAACTAGAACAGCCCTCAGCTCTGGGGTATCTGATCTGATTTTTCCATCTGAGCACTTCAGAGGTCTCTGTCTGAGACAAATTGCCTTGATTTCTGTCCTCAGTGTCTCTTACTGCAACCCAAAGTGGACTTCAGCAGGATTTCAGTGAGATCTGGATGTTCCATAGTGACTTTAGTCTGCTCTGAATTCACTATGCCACATCTACATCTCATTTCTGTTACCTTGATCTGTGGCTTTAGATTACTGCTCTTCTCCACAGTACTGAGATTTATAATCACATCTTCCAATTCCAGTGTTGAAGACAGTCTGTCATTTGACATTCTGCTCCTCTCTGTTCAAGCACCTTATTGTACACTTGAGTGAAATCATACCTTTTTTTCCCCTGAAATATGTCCCCAGTGCAGAGGCTCCTCTTTAGTGCTACGTAAAAATGCTCTTCTCTTTGTATGAACATCCTGAAGTCATTATGTTTCCAATCAACCTCACCTTTCCTAGAAAGCACCATTTTGTGCTGCCAAGAGAAGCTGAAAACCTGGACAGCCCACACTTTCCTTTTCTCCTTTTTTTGTAAATGACTCTGGACTCCAGGGGCCATCTCCTGCCTGCGGAGAGATCTCATTGCCTCCAGTCAAGGGCATCCTGCTTGTCCTGCTGTTTTACACATCTTCTGGGGGTACAGCTTTTCCTCTAGCCCAGATAAGCCCATCGGGACACTGGCAAACAAGCAAAGGGGGAGCACGTGTGAAGCACGTCTGCATGTGCACACTGTCACCCCTTTTGCCTGAGTGACTGGCCACAGCACTGTGCTGCACTTGAGTGTTCCCTTCAGCCAGAATGACTCAGAGAAGCTAAGGGTGTAGGTAGTGTTCTGGTTTTCTTTGAGAAGAAGCTAAACAAAGCTCTGATCACCTGAAATGAAGAGAAATAAGAAGTAGGAAGACTTACTTCTTCTTGGGCAACCATCTTCCCAGAAGGTCCTGGAACTCGCAGTGTTTTGTGTTCTTTCTGGCTTCAAGACCCTTCCCTCATGAGGTGCTTTGCTTCTGGGACTCCTCCAACATCAGCTACCTGATCTACCACCTGTTCAAAGGGCAAGGAAGGTTGTCATGAACTCAAATCACTTCAGGGGCTTGTTTCCCCATACTGTCCCTTTGTAGCTATACCTGAGGTCAACACAGGGCAGGGAGGAGTGGGGTGGGCTGGAAGGCACCATTCTGACCACCAACAAAGAGAGAAGTAGGTGAAAATGTGCCCTTTCCCCTGCTGGGAAAGCCAGTAAAAACTTCTCTCTTTCATCCTTCCTCTTCTAGCACCAAAACAAATAGCACATGAAAATTACATGTGCACCAAAATTGCATTGCGCCAAAACAAATAGCACATGCATCTTGACACATGATGTGCTCTCAGTGCCGCTCTCAGTAGGCACCACAGACAGACACGGCAAAGTGGTTCATGACAGACAGGCGTGGCAAGGTGGTTCATGTTTCCTAAGTTCATCTTCCCATTGTTTCCAGGGAATTGTGGGCTGCACCTGCCAGAGCTGGGTGCCACAACTGTTTCCTTGGATGATACTGTATCAGAAGTAGTCCAGCCTCCCCAACCTGTTTTTTGAGTGCAAACCCATTTGAAAACATGGCTTCTTGTTTGCCACAGATCAGGGCTGACCAGGACTGTGGTACTGCGCTCTGGACTGCATCCTGTTTGGCATGTCTCTGGCTACCCCCCGTGCAGGGGAGTGGAAAAGTGTGGCTAAGGCCACATAGGAGAGCAGAGGCAGCTGGTGGCCTGAAATGGAAAGCATGGGCTGTTCCTCCAGCACCAGTCCCCTGGGGCAGCCTGACGCCAACAAAGCTCTTTGCTCAATCTGTTTTAATAGCACGTGGCTCATATTTTCTATGTTTTCCCTCCTGACATTATGCTGATGTGCTAATCCACTTCATGGCAGCAGAAAAGTCTGAGATTTCCTGCAGTGCTGTCAGCTGCTGGAACTGGATACCCTGTAATAACCTCCAGGGCCAATGGCCTGCTGCCTCCAATTCCCAGTAAGGACTTATTTTCCTTGGCATGGCTAACACGTGCAAAACCTCATTCTGATGGATTTTTGAAAGAGAAAATAGGTGGCAAAGTTCTTAGCTCTTCCAAGGAAGTTTGGAAACGATGGACACTGAGTGCAGTTGTCCAGCTTCCAGCACAGAGCTGTAAATCATCTCCTGAATGGCTGTCACAAGCACACCAGATCACCACAAAGAAGCTATTTTTCTTTCATCAGGACTGCTCATTCAGGATACAACACCACTGATAATGCATTTATCAGGTGCAAGAAACGTTTGAAAATTGATTTTTTTCCCCAAGAAATAAGGTTAAGAGCTTGTTTGGAGTTCAGCTTATTTTGTTATACTCCCCCACAGCTGCAGTTTCCTCCCCCAGGATGGAAAGTTTCCTCCCCAACTCAGAGGCAGTAGAGTCTCAGGGCAAACAGGAATATTTCCAGTACTGCAGTCAGCGACTTACAAGGGGTTTTAAGGGGGCATCTCAAACTGCGTTCACCCCAGCTGGATTGGAGAAGTGTCGAGGTCGCCACACCTGAGTGTGAGACCCAAATCCAGGAGTTGGTGCTTTGCTGTGGGAGCACAGCCTGTGCCCACTCGGTGTCTGTGCTCCGTGCACAGTACTGGAGTTATCCACTCCCTTCCCTGGGGAAGAGTGTCAGTGTCACTGTGGCTGACACCAGCTTGAGTGTCCCTGATGCGGCTTCCTCTCATCTGACGTGCCGGCACCTCACACTGCCCCTTGCCAGTCATGGTGCCATTCCCAGGCACTTTCTTGTGCCCAGCATCTCCGGCATCCTTCACGGCTCTGCCTGCATGGCAGGCTGGGAAGGTGATTTCCAACATCAGTTCCTCTTTGGGAACCAGTATTGCACAACCCTTGGGAGTGCCGTGGGATCGGGTACCACTCCCTGCTCATCCCTCACCTGCAACAGCAGTGCTGCCATGGTGGAGTATGCCACAGGAGCAACCTACAAGTGGCAGATTAGGCCAATACTTTCTAAAGATTAATTACAAGCATGTTATTTTAAAATGTATGACGTGAGCATCTGTCAGGAAGACACTGGATGAAGAGTATTTAAAAATACATCGCATGAGGAATTTAAGGCTTTCCTACTGATGGAACTTGGAGCACTTTGATCTGAAATCAAAGATGAGAAACTGAAAGGTAAAGGCTGCTCATACCCCAGTGTGATGCAGTTTCCTTAGAAAACTCTGTGGGTGAGACAGCATTGCTCCCACCAGCCAAAAGGTGAGACTCAAAAGTGCCCTGGAAGGAAGTCAGCATCTCCAAGCAGCCAAAACACTGGACTGAGCAACTTTGTCTGTGGGATGCCAGTCAGAGGATCTTGGAAAAGCTTTTCTGAAGAAAAGAGAAGCATCAGTTTCTGAACCAAGTTTCATTCTGGATAGGCCATAGGCAGAAACTCATGATTACTCACCCAAAGCTGTTGTGTTTTATGTGGCCCTTGTGCAGCTGCTAGTATCCCTTTCCTTGAAACTAAAGCATTATATGGTTTTATGAAACATGAAACCACTAATGCTTTGCAGCAATCACTCTAAAAGCTTACATACTAACAAAGAAGTGGGTTTTGTCTTCTTTGAGCCAACACATCACATATAATAGTGAGGTGTGGTCTCAAAACAGCCCCATCTGCTGTGGTTTGCCATGTCATAGGCAGTGTTTGCCCAAGTGGGCACCTCCAGTGGCAGCTGGCTCAGGAATAAGGCTTCTGGAAGAAAACTCTAATTCTTCAAGTGCTATGAAGCCTTGGTATAATGGAAGAGGGTTATGAAACCCCAAATCCTTGCTATTGCCCTTGATGTATTTTGTTTGTGCTATGTCAGACCATTTCCTCCCTAGAGGATCTATCACCAGAACCCCTTGGCACCGTGGCTGAGCCAGGAGGAAAACTGTTGCTAACGGATGCTTTCAGTAACTGCAGGGGTTGGTGATGGGCTTGTTCCTCTCCAGAGGTTTGTTTTCAGTGGCTGTTTCTACATGCCAAGATTATCTCTCTGCTATTTTGGTTTTATGTTGGGGAGGCAGACTGCATGTGGTGTGACGGCAGCAATGTGGTCATGAAGATAAAGAGAGGGTCTGTATCAAACATAAACAGTGGCCATAAATGCATATATGTATATGTTTGAACACTGCATGAAGTCAAATGTACTATAACTAAAACCATATGAGGGAATACTTTGTCCTTAACTGGGTCAGAGTTTAATGTAAAGTATCTCCATGTATGTTCTGGTGTTCAAGTGTGTGTGCAGAGCAAACAGTTTATGGTTGGACAAGATCCCCTGCACAATCTGAGCTAAAGTACCAATTCCCTGGTTGTCTGAAATGGGATATCTGATGGGAAATCTGACAAGACCATATATTTAAAGGTTAAACAGCAACAGGAAACTTCCTGAGGAAACTTCAATGGCAGGATGCCTGCTCTGTCAGGATGATAAGATCTGCTCCCTGACTCCATCTGACCCTTTTAGCAAAGTCAACTCCTACATAAACACTGTGGACTTTGACCAACAGGACCTAGGGACCCTCTTGCACAAGAATCAACTTCTAGTTTTTTGAGGAAACTAGAGCAAAAACACATTTTCCTTTTCCTTCACATATAAGTCTGAAGTCTGTTTCTGCAGCTTCAGATAAAATGTATTACAACTTTTTTTTCTGACGTTCCCATATGGAAAGATCAGGACAGACCTAAGTTAAAAATAGAAAAACACAGGTTAAAGGTGACACAGGGTGATAACTGTACAGCCACTGAACAACTGGAAGACCCCAGACCCAAAAATAACCATTGGAATGGGTACGTAGACCGTAAAGGTATACAAGCCCTGGGATTCCTTTGTTTGTGGTCCCTCCCTGGAGCCACCCAGGCTGAGCTGTTCCTATTGCTGTACCACTCAATTATCTATGGGGTTTTTTCTCCCCTGAAATCAGATACCTGACACTCTGCTGCAGGAAACCTAGGGTGGAGAAGCTTCTTTAACAATATTTAATTCTATTTTTGAGTGTTCTATTATTATTTTCTTCGGGTTTTAGTGGAGCAAAGATACTCGTGGGCTTATGGGTCAGGTCTCTAATCAAATTAGAAGCACTAAGCCGAAGAAATTTCTTCCTTCTTCCTTTCAGGTCACCGTAGGCACGTTTGGAGGAACGGGTCCGCTGGTTTCCCCGTCCATGCCGACACTAGGTGTCAGCCCAAACACACGAGTTCTCGCAGACCCACGGAGGAGCTGCCTGGGAGAGCCCTGGAATACCCCGGCAACCTTCACGCGTGCAGGGAGGGGACTTGCCGCATTGCAATGGCAAGGGGGGAAAGGAAGGGCGGGCTCTCGCGTCTTTGCACGAAGTCCCTTTGATAATAAACATGCCTTTATGCAAGCCAAAAGGAGACACATTTTAAGGGGTGAAAACTCTCACCCGCAGTTCCTGCCCTCGTCCCAGGTGTGACGGAAGGCAGCTAACATCTCGTGGAGACCCTTGGCAGCAGCTTCCCTGCTCTCCGCCTCCAGCAGGCTGAGGCTGTCCTGGAGGCCAGGGAAAAGTGACAGCTGCGGGGTTTTATTGCTATTGAAAGAGAAAGCAGCTATGACTGCAACCTTGAAGAAGCTAGGAGCCGTGGGCTCTCCTGAGCTCAAACGAGGGGGCACTTTAGGTTTTAGGATGAAGCGAAACCAGTGGCAGGGAAACAGAACTTTTTGCAAGTAGTTTAAAGCTCGATTGGTGTTTTTTCTCCTCACAGCACTGTTGTCCCAGAGTGTTTAGCTCACAGACAGCAGTTACTAAGGCTAGTGTTGACTGAGAACAGTCTCTCTGTTGAGAGAAAAACAGAAATTGCCTACTGCAAATATAGCATTTCCTCATATTTCCACTCTGTCTGGGGACAGAGGCAATTTCCCCTTCCCTTGTTTAGAAAATAGCCTTCCTTCCCCATTTTCCCCTCATTCTCTGAAACTCATACTCTGGCAGGCCAGTCTGGCACGGGCTCCAGGCTGCAGAGGTGAGATGCCTTTGTGGAATCCAGGGATTAAAGGTTGGCCGTGAACACCCGCTCCTACACCTCTGTTTCTGCTTTTCCACCCTATGTTTTTTAAAAAATGTGAGTTTCCCTGTCCAGTCCCTGTCTTTACTTGTGTCTTGTTATGCAATGAGAAGCAGTCAGAAATTGCTCAGGCAAACCCAGCTGAGTTGCAGCTGCACAGGGTGCAGTACATTTCCAGTATGCTTGCTTGGGTCACCCCTGGCTTGGCAAGGGCTCACCATAGCAGGGATGAGGTTCCTGCATCGGAACTGGCTGGCACAGAAAGGGCTCAGGCACACCTGCATCCAGGCCTCCTGCTTCCTTGATGAATTTGCCCCTCATGGAGACAACCCTGGAGAAACCTTCAAGCTCTGGCACATCTTCTTTCAGTGAAGGGATTTTCAGCAAAGCAAATGTAAACAATTCTGGGTCAAAGAACAAGTATATAAGCTGCTCCAGCCCGGTATCCTGCAATAGGTAGCCTGTTCCCTTGGCTTAGCTGCTTGGTGAGATGTGTTTTATTGTCTGAAACACTTCCTTAAAGAACAACTAGATGAGTGGTGGATACAATTTGTTCTTGATTACCACAGGGAGAAAGAAGATAGCAGCACAAACAACTATATGCACTGTTTTGAGTGATGACTCTTCAGCTCCTTATCCTTGGGTCAGCCCTGGCAAGGCTGGATTGCAGGAGGCCAGTGTGGAAAAGCTTGCGTGATGCCAGGCAGGAGGGGTACTTGGATTTCATCGGCTTGACATCATGCCTTTCCATGGTTTGATTTCTTTATTTTTCATTTCCTTTACGAAGCTCAGCTCCCGGCCTGGATGCTGGCAACCCTTCATGACACAACGACAGTTGCCATGGCCACTGAAGTGGAGGCAGCAAACAGTGCTGCTGCTGCAGCGCTGGCAGGAGCTGCCGCGGCATTCCGGGCACACGGATTCGTGGTGCATGGGCAGGTGGGTGCACGGGCGTGCAGGGGCATGGGTGCTCTGGTGCATAAGTGCATGGGGGTGGGAGTGTGTGGGTGCATGGGTGTGTGGGTGCATGGATGTATGGGTGCATGGGCAGGCATCCCACTGAGGGGCCCAGCATCCCTCTGCTCACTCTGGGGCATGAGCATCCCACAGAGCGCCACCAGCCAGGAGCAAGCCATGCCTCACAGAAAAGCTCTGATGTGAAGGGGCTGAAATATTTTGCATGGGCTCAGTATGGGCACTCGCAACTTTATGCCTGCTTTGGAAATGGGCATGAGTGCTAGAAAGAGAGGGGGTGGAACTGCAGGGATGCTCGACACGCTGCCAGCTCTCTGTGTATGTGCAAGTCAGGAAGGTGAGTAAACAAAAGCCAGCACCCAGCAATTCAAGGAGTGGACTTCTCAGAAGAGGCAGTCCACCTCTCCTGCTGGTCCTCTCTCCTGCTGTGCACAGGATTTGTGAAGGAGTGGGAGAGATCAGCTGAAGTTGTTGGGGTGCCCCGGTCTGCTGACACACTGCGGGTAATACAGCCAAAGGGGGAAGCAGTGCCCAGCAGCTGCCAGCCAGGCAGCTGTAAGGAGCAGTTGAAGTCATGTACAGTACATACTGGAGCTGGTTGTACTGAAAAGAGGGGTTCTGGTGTGGGGCATCCACCTGATCAAGGTGTTTGCTTTTGTTACCTCACCTCCATACGGATTTATTGAGGACCCTTACAGAGAAGTGGCTGCAGGGGGTTACTCACAGCAACAAGAAGCTCTTGCTGGGGTAGCTGTGGAAATTGCCACCCACTGTTTCCTCTTTGTCCCTGCACTGCTGGGGATGTTGGGGCAGGATCAATGGCAGCAGACCTTCACTGGCCACTCGAGCTCACCCAAGTTTGGTGTGCACTTCTAGTCTGGAAGAAGTGAGGATTTAAATGCAGTGGGCTGCTAGCAGATGGGAGTCTGCGCTCCCTGTCTTGCTGCTGCCCCTGTTGTAGCTGAGATGCAAGAAAAAGGACTGGTTACTTGAATCAGGGCAGTCACACCAGCTAGTGTTAATTTTGCAGAGCTCTTGGTTACTCATGATGCATACAGTTTGTTTATATTCTGTTCTATAAAACTAAATAGTCCCTCTCTCGGTGGTTTTATATTCTCTGAAGAGCTCCAGCACATTTCCCATCCCATTTTACATTTGCTTGCTTGTTTCTCAAGCCAGTTCTTCCAGTGTCTCTTAAATCATGTCTACCATTGTTTGAATCCCTTCCAGTTTCTTGCCACCTACTCAGTGCCAAAGTGAACAAAATATTCATGGTTCATAGCAATATCCACTATGATACAGAAACAAGAGCCTTGTGCAGTTGAAGTTTAGGCATCCCCAGTCAAATAACATCAAGATTAACGCACTGATCTTTGTGCTGCTAGTGACTGCACCTCTTCTTATGCTTTTAACTTACAAGTACATAGGATTTCCATGGCTCAGATTTTAAATCCTCCCTCTCCCTCCCTAACCTTCCCTGCCCTGGCCTCCCCCTTCCCCTCCTTTCCTTCTCCTCTGCCCTCTCCTCTCCTCTCCTTCCCTTACCTCCCCTCCTCCTTCTCCTCCTTCCTCCTTCACCTTCTCCTCTCTTCTCCTCCCTTCTCCTCCTTCCCCTCCTTTCCCCTTAGCTCATTGCCTGATCTCTGCAGCATGATCCCTTACTTGGATAGTGGTATTGTGCTCTGAAGTCTCTTAATCGCTTCTTCATGACTTCAGCCACAAAGGGCCCTGAAATCTATCTCTGACTTCTGTGGTTCAAAAATTCCATGTGGACCTTTCAGTTGTTCTGGAGTCAGCTGGGATCCTGGTTTGTTACATCTGATCTTTGTTTTGTTTTCAGAGTTCCAAGAGAAGCTCTGCCCCTTACAAAATCCTGAGCAAGCCACTCTTTTGATGTGTCTTCAACCACATTTTGCTCTTCCCAGATGTAATTAACATAGTGTTCACAAAAATCAACTTAGCTGATCTTACCACTCACCAATAATTCCTGGAAATTGTGAAAATCACTTTTTCCTTTAATCCAAGAGAAAGAATATTCTCCCCAGGCTTTCTGCCTAGTGACATGTCCCATCGTGTCAAGAGAAATCTGCTTCAGAGCAAGACAGCCTGTTGTCAGGCTCCTGATCCCTGAAGTACCTTTTCTGGGAGGGTGAAACACAAGCCTTCAAACGCCACTGCTCTCACTTCAGTCAGCTGGGTCATCTTCTCAGCTGGAGATGAAGCTCCCCAACCACACCAACTTTCACAATGCGGTGTCAGCTTCTGCCACGCCTTTCGGCGGGGAAAGGCTACCCATCAGAGACAGCAGCTTGGACCAGGCCCTTCAACACACACTGAGCAGAAGGTCCAGATATTGCTTTTCTGGTAGTCTTGGGTTTCATAGCAGTTGCAGGACCAGGCAGAATTCTCTGTAAATGCTACTAATTTATTTAATAGCAAATGAAAGCGCACATGATAGTGATTCCTTCCCCAGAGGGTAATGTTGATTCTTGAGCCTTTCCCTCTGCTGCTTGATATGACATTTTTCTTTGAAATAGGTGACTTTACAGCTCTGCTGGCTAACCTTGGTGAAAACCTTTTCCCAGAAAAGTTTGATGATGATTCACTGGCATTATCCAGAGCACAGATTCTCCTGTTTAAGCAGCTCACACAATTGCTGTCAGCAGCGTGTCTGAACACCAAAAATTGCCAAGTGATGACAAGCCCAAGATGGGCTGGTGTTGGCAGGGCAAAGATTTTTCCCTGTCATGTTGAGGTTACAGATACTTTAGTGTGTCTGTTCTGGATGCATAGGAGTAGATCCCCTCAGGAAGAGCCTTTTCTCCCCAGTAAGGTCATATTAGAAATAAATATTGATCATCATAAAAATGAAAAGGTTGAAGCTGTACTGCAGAGTGGGGTATTGAAGGAAGCCTCAAGTAAAGGTCTGTGTTTGTATTCAGGTCCTGTAGTCTTCTGCTCTTGTTTCCTCCTGTTTTCAGCTCTGCGAGTGGAAGTAAGGTTGATGAGGTTCAGTGCAAACATTAGATGCTTTGTTCCACATGTAGCTTCACATGTAGGTGGGGAAGGGGCTAGAGCTGAATTTGTTCTCTTCTAGCCTCTATAAACAACCTGAACATCTTGCAGCTGTCCAGGGCACAGACCGTAACATCTCACAAACCATCTGCAAACCTTTATGTTATAAAGAAGGTAGAAAGAACAGGTGGTGTCTGTGACTTTTTCTCATTAAACCCTCTGATTCAAGTTTGATGCAAACTCCGTTTTTTCCAAACTGTATACTGGTTTTGGTGTATGCCAGCAGGTCATGGGGTAGTCTCACACTTGCGTGGCGAAAACAAGTACTCAACAATAAGCTTCCCATGAGGACATGCATTGCAAGAAGGATCTTAACACTCTCAGCCTACCAAGTAACAGTAAGAAGTCCTTGGGCTACAAGACAATAACTTGGTTTCTGCAAACTGAGCAGTACAGCCTGAAAACTTAGAAATGGTAAAAATGTTTTGGTGGAGAGGGGGATGGAAATGCCCCCACCCCAGGACCACCGTACCTGATTCTTCCTTACACCTCATCTGAGGACTGCTGGAGAGGGGTTGTAGCTGCTGGGGCTGTCTCTGCTCATCAGTGTCACATGATTCATTTCTGTCATTTCTGTATACTCGGGTCCAGACCATGGCACATCTGCTTTGCATCTAAATCCACTTTGTCAAAGAGCTTGCACCAGTGCAAGTCCCCGTGTTTCTTTTTCTCTGTACCCTTTTGTTAGAGATAAATTTCAATTCCAGAATACAGGCAAAACAAATCCACAGCAGCACCTTCACTGGCACCTTTCAAAATATCTACAGAAACCAGTCACAAAAAGTTGTTCAGTTCATGTTCTGCCGAGCAAAGCTCTTGTCTCCGTGTCCCCTGCAGCCAGACTCAGACACACATGGCACACGATGGAGAGCTTGTGCTGGCACCAAGAGACTTAAACTGTCTCTGCTGCATAACATAATATGAAATTAAACTAGGTGGTGGTTGCTTAATAATTGCTTACAGTGAAGCCACAGGAGGGGTGGGATTGGGATGTCCTGCCACCCCTACATCCACCCACCACTGCTGCCCAGTGCTCTGGGGAGCTCCACTGCCTACGAGCTTTCGCAGCGTGGTGCTAAGAGTCAGACTTTCAGGCTCTGCCCAGGAGCAGGTTTTTCACTTTCTAAGGTGTGCAGTGACTTTTCAACAAGGTTTTCTGCATGGCTTGTACTTTCTAAGAAAGGAACTGAAGCGAAGCCCGACAGTCAAGCAGCAACTCTGCTTACCTGCCCCAGGGACAGCAGGTGCTATATACGTGCCCGGAAAAAATCCCTGCAGAGCACATAGAGATGTAAAAACCCCACCAAACCACTTGAGATAGGGAGTGAGAGGTTTTTTACATTAAGAACTTGGATGAGATCTCTTTTAAATTTAGCTGAAATGAAGGGAGGGTGGGGAGTTTTTTTATTGCTACTAAAAGCATTTTTCAGTCTGACCTAAAAATGACCTGAAACTCCAACCTCAAAGTAGTTTATTTACAGGCTTGGGTTTAAAGAAATCCCCTGTGAGGGGGAGAGGTTATTCCTCAGTCAGCAGGCAGAACTGGAGCTGGGGGGATGGCTGGTGGTTCTAGCTCCTTAGGTATAAATTAGGTGGGATTGCTATTGGTAAGTACAGCCAAGAGTAAGTATCTGGGTGAGGGAGCCATTTAGGTCAAAGAAATAGGCATGTCATCTAACCAACCATAAGCTGGGTCTGGACATCAGAAAATAAGAAATGTGGTGTCTATCTTCCTATGAATGCCAGAGGGATATAACTGCTTTTTAGAATGAAGAGATAATATAACTGCTTTATAAATTTATAAAATGTCAATGTGTCAGCATGCTTGGAAAGCTAAAGTAAGGGGTAAGGCAAGGTCTTATTCAGTCAGATATGAAGACCATTAGAAAGATACAGACGGATGTGGGCAACATACCGTGGACATACCTCTGATATTGGTGGTGTTTTCTGCAGAGAAAGACCAGGTTATGGAGAAATGGCAGTGAAAGGCTACAAACTTTGAGCAAGAAAAGGGAGATGTGGCCAGTCATGGAGGAGCAGTCCTCCTCTCTGCCCTGGCCTTTGTTTGGGCAGCGGAGCTGTAGCTGAAAGGTTTGACCTGGTGCCCTCGTTGGCTTGTGGAGTGTTTTCACCAGGAGCCATCCTTCTTCCAAGGTGACTTCAGTCTACGTGAGGCAAAAGAGCCTGATGCCTTCAAGGCTTCATGCCATGAGGTGAAAAGCTCTAACAGCTCACAGAGCTGTATTTTGGTTGGCAAGCTTTGCTGAGCAATGGCAGTTAAATCTTGTGCTTTCAGCTGTGTTGCATCAGTATCTTCCCATTCTTTTTGTTTATGTTTAGGATTTGCTCATTTGATTATTTTGGATTGTGGGTGGTGTGTTTTTGGTGGGAGGGGAGTGGGTGGGTTTGCTTGTTTTCCTGTTTGTTTTAGTTTTTCTTTAAGCAGATGGGGTGAAAGAAGGTAGGACTTCATGGGAAAGGATGCTGTTCCTTGCCAGAAAGGGATGAAAGCAAAATTGCGAGGTATTCTTGTCCAGCCTCAACCTGTCACTTCTATAGCTGGATGAAGCATTTTGTTTTATTTTCTGCCATGTGCTTTGCTGTGCCAGGACACTGTGGTGACATTGGGACATGGCTGTCTGTGGTGCTCTGATCAATCTTTGCTGTGCTCAGAAAGCAATACTCTGCAAGGAGTATCAGCCTTACTCTGCATCACAAATTATTTTCATGGGAAGAAAAAATCTTTGATGGAGGGTGGAGTGCCACACTACAGCCTTGTCATTAGTTTTGAGGGTTTTTTAATGCCAGCTGCCTCTGAGTCCTGCAGCTCTCTCCCAGTAACACCAGTGCCACCAGTACCAGCCCACTTGCCGCAGTGGTGCTTGTTCTGGCAAGCCAGTGTTTGCCAGCTACCAAGCACAAAGGTATGCATTTAATGCTCAATACATGAGAATTGCCATTAGACCAAGGATGTGGTGATTTGGTGGATTGTAAGAAAGTTCAGTGAAAGTAATTTTAAATCCTTTAGTTTAATAGATACACTTTTTTAATAGGCACCATGGCAATTACGTAGTATGTCTTGATACCACTTTTGGTAGTGGGTAGCTAATTTTAAAGCTTTACTCTGTTGTTCAGCTTCTTTTTTCACATTGTGCCACGTAAGTGAACGGAATATTTAAAGGATTTTAGTTCCTGTATAAAGATGATGTAGCTGACCTTGTATAGAACTAATAATAAATCAGGGGATTTGGATAGACACACCCCAGTGTCTATACCAACTCAGGTGGAAGAGTTCCAGAATATCTAGACCTGATGAAAACAAATCAGCACCATTTTTCACATGTACTTTCACGTAAACAGGGGGAAAACTGTGTAAGAGCAAGGCCCCGGGGACCCTCAGCTGAACACAGAGCAGGTGAAGTGGGCTGTTTCCCATGAGGTACTGCCCCAAAATCATAGGGTTGGACTGCCACCATGCACACAGAGGGACCATCATCCCTGCCGTGCTTGGCTGCCTATGTCTCTCTGTGTTCACGTGTTTACATTCACATTTACATTTACCTGCATGACATACTTGGTTTTGATAGATAATTGCTACAGTCCTGTACTATGT
This sequence comes from Atrichornis clamosus, assembly GCA_013400975.1. NCBI lineage: Eukaryota > Metazoa > Chordata > Aves > Passeriformes > Menuridae > Atrichornis > Atrichornis clamosus. The sequence continues at coordinate 138,336 of WBMZ01013051.1, forward strand.
TTTACTTGGAGTTTATTAATCTGCTCCCTGCCATAATTCCATCTTAGCCTAGTTTTGTCTAAGAAATATGAAATGCTTTCTTATTCTCAGAGCAACAGATGTGAATACCACCCTGAGGATGGGAAGCTTATCAAATGCCCAGTACAGTACTTTTCACTGGTATTTCAAGAAGCTCTTTGTCCTGAGTCTCTCTGAGAGGAGACACTGCTTTCTGACCCCTGCACCACACTGTAGTTTTACTTTATGGAAGCTGTGGAACAGCATGCCATGGTTTTCATTTATTTTGCCATGGAAATCCTGTGCATCTTTTATGGATTAGTCATATACACTACAGAAAAATGCTTGCAGTTATCCCCTTTTACAATCTGACAACAATGTTTCCTCTTTTGATCAAAATTGGTTTTGATCATATCTGGGAGATTCAATGATGAAACCAGAGGAAATTTTAGGGTACTTTTCCCCTTAGAGCAGAGTTGGCAAGTGCCTGGCAATACCTGTGAGGTCACTGGTACCTGCTAACATGTTGTCTTCCTAGAGTTAATAGGATTTTCAGGCTAGGTTTGCACTACAGTTGATGCTAAAATCATCCTGACTTGCCATTCGACCTTATCACCCACCCACTTTTTAGATTCCTGCTGGGTGTGAGTTCCCACTGTGCTGCTATCAGCCTTCGTAAGTGAACACTGCATGAACTATTCACCTGAAAATCAGGCCCGCACTTCTATTGTGACAGTTTTTTGAAGGAAATTTCAGTTGCTAACTGTGATTTCACTACTATAAGTTTGGCATTTATTCTTTTTCTCTTTCTTTTTCTCTTGGTATTGTTTCTTTTTCTGACCTCTAACACAGAAGCAAAAAAATAGTCAAGGTGCTATTTCTTTCTGGGCTAAGATAAATATGTGATATGTCATACTAACCACAGTGGTTGTAGAAAGCTGCACCTTCTTTCATCTAATATTTCACAAGTAACTCAGAAACTGAGACTTGAGCAGCTTGCTTCGGCTAAATTTCACTTCAGAGGTCATTTGAGATTTTCTTCTGTGTTGGAAGACACCAAGAGAATGTTTCATATAATACCAGCTGGTAATTAATACAGATTCATGACTGGAAATAAGGAGTTGAAACCGTTGCACTGAATCAAGCCATGCCTCCATAGACCATAACACAGGAACTGCTCACTGTGAAGTTAGGAAGTTCAACACCCTTTATTAAAAACAGTCCTTTTTATTTAACTTTCGCTTCTTCTCTCAGTTTTAGGATGATATGATTCCAAAAAGAAGTTCCCATTTCTTTTCTCTCCTCTCTTCCGTTCAGCAGGGCCTGTGCAAAGGGCCGCTGGAGGGGAGGGAGGGTGAGCACGCTGTCCCTGTCCTGTGCTGTGCCCAGGCAGTCCCTGCACTGAGCAACACCAGACATGGGGTGTCAAGAGGGAGCCACCCCTGCTCCTCGACTCTGTGCTGGCCTTGTCCCGAGGGTCACGTGTCAGCAGAAAGCCTGGGAATCAGCTGGTGTTCTGCACGCTCCTTCGCACTGCCACTTCCCAAGGCCGCACGGAGCATCCGTCTGGGCACTGACACGGTGCCCACGTGTGGGAAAGCCACCCTGGCTCAGCACACACGCAAACTACTGTCATGGAAGGGTGGTAGTGGGAACTCTCCCCACATTTGTGAGGAATTCCTGTGTAATGAAACAGCATTTCATCCACAACTGCTACAAAATGGTCCCAGTGTTGGTGAGGTAATAATATAAAATAAATCTCTGGTTAAAATTGATTACCTGTGTTTATTTCTTTGAAAGGCTATGAATGAGAAGAAAAAAACGCTGGATTCTGCTAGGTTTGTGTAGAAGCAGCTGACATAGCAGTTAGTAGATCCTGCTCAAAAGCTTCTCAGCCCAGTGGCCACTTTCACTCAAGTTGGAAAGAAAGGATAGAAGGAGTCTGCAGACAAAGAGAAGCACAGAGAAACAGTCGGTATTGCCTTTCTCTCCTCCCCCTTCCCATCCCTGTCAAGTCTACGCTTGGTGGCTAAAGCTGGCAAGACTCTCCAAGTACAGAGTATCGTGTATGACCTGACTGACAGCAACACTTGTTTTCAGGCCCATTTTGTCACCTTAGAAACTTCTCTTTTGTCTCTGCTTTTCATGAGATAGAAAACGTAAAGACAGCCTGCTGCCCTTCACAGTGCGGGGACAGCCTGTGTGCGAGAGTGGAGGCACATGTATGCACAGGCATGAACACGTGTGCCCCCCGGGCTACCATGGGAAGGGGGTGCTGGCTGCAGACACCCCACAGGCTGGGCTCAGGAGGGATGCTCAGCACACACGGCTCTGCTGAGAGCGGGGCTTTCTGAACCGGGCAAAGTGGGGCCAAGCTATGGGCCGGAGTCCTGCAGTTCCCCTTCACTGCAAAAACAAATCCTTTCTGAGCACCTGCTTCCTCATTGAAAGAAAGTAATACTCAGTGAAAACCAGACAACGGTCTGAAGGAAGAGCTTTAAAAAAACCCCCTCAAAAATAGGTTTGTTCTTTGCACACAAAGGGCTTTTTTTCTTTGCATGGTCGGAAGTACCGATGAGCAAGACATTTGCATGCTCTGTCTCTTCGGGGGTGCCACATCCAGGGTCAGGCAGGTAGCACGACAGCAGGCAGCCCCAGAGTGCTCCCAGGAGCAGCGTGGACAGGTTATGCACTTGCTCATGCTTGGCTGCTGAACTTTGAAATATGTCTTTGTTTCATGTTTAAATCATCAGGCAATTGCTCAGAAGCAGCTGAACAGCAGTACTTTTTTACACAACGTGTAGCCGGATGAAGAAACTCATTGTCAGAGAATATTGGAGTGACCGTTTCTGCTGTGTCCACTGGAATTGTTGAATAATCATTCAGATACAACCTCCAGCTCATAAACTCTCCAAAATGCTGATTAGCGAATGGTGGGAGGATTTACCAAGGACAAATTCACTCTAAACTTACCCTGGCTCCAATAATCTTGTCCAAAATTTTAGGAGACAGGATACAGGTCCGTTCAGGCCAGCGATCTGACGCACATCCCCGTTCTCCCGTTGTAAAAACTACTGTATGGCTGTAATAGCTGATCAGCTGGAAACAGCCCAAACACAAAGAACAATGTCATGGCACAGAGTACATGTTTACTCAGTCAGGGAAAGCACTGAGAAAAGGAGTTTCACTCCAAGTAGAACAGAAACACCTGTTACACAAAACACACAGACAAACAAAAGCAGATGAGAATGCAGTTCCAGTGGAAGATGTGGTTGGACTTCCCCAAAACTGTTGCCCAATCGCAATGAAAATGGAGTTGAGCTCAATGCTGCCAGGCAGTACTGCCCATCTGACAGTAACTCCTCCCATATTTGCAGGAGATACTCAGTTTAGCAGGATTTTAAATAGAAATGGGGCCAGAGAGGAATAACATTTGATTTTTTAAAAGTTTATAAAGTATTTTTACTGTTTGATTTGTAAGCATGAAGGTAGGCATCTTGGGAACAACGTGGGCAAGTTTTGCCCTGGATCCTGGAAAGCAGAGATGATAGGCAGTGTGGGGTTCCCAGCAGAGAAACTATCAAGTATGAGTTTCCAGGGCAGCACTGCAGCAAAAGCAGCTACTGGTATTTTCTGGATGCATAAGAAGGTGTGCAGATTGTCAGCTGAAGGACACTGCTGACTGAATGAAGGACTCTAAACTTCAGGAAGGGTGCTCCTGCTACAAGAAGGAGCATGTAAAAGATCTTAAGACCAAGCTGAAGGGCAGGGACTCTACTAAGACTAAAGTCTTCATCAGCTTGGCCTCTGCCAAAAATCCAGAGGAATTGGCCTCAATCAATGCATATAAATTTTATGATGCAAATAAAATTCTTGGCATAAATTTGGCACAATTTTTTATCCAAAAGCATGATTTACCTTTCCAAGAAAGAGGGTCCCCACTATTTTCAAACTGACACAGCATTCAGAAGGGTGACTCAGGCTTTGGCCAAACACAGTTGGTTTGCTGCAGGAAGAGGTGTCTAGGCAAAATGCAACTGGCTTGTGAGTTACAGCATTTCCCACAGCTTCAGCCCTTTGGACATCAGGGTATGGCCTAACGAGGAGCTTGGGGGATTACTTAGCACAGACTAAGGGATATACCATGAGAGCTGTTGTAGCTCTAAGGGACAAATGACATTTTTTCTCCAGATCAACCAAAGCCATTGTAATAAGCAGCAGAGATAGCAATGTTCTTCCCCAGGCCCCACGACAGCACTTCTCTAGAAACCTCAAGCACACATTCCTCCATCCTTGGTCTCCAGCAGGGCACAGATCCGTTTCTGGGCTTTGGAGCCCAACCCCACACCTGATGGCCTTCACCCCTTCCACTTCAGGCCGCTGGTTTGGGGCAGATAGCTTGCTTTTCCTCATGCTGCTCTTTAAAACTGAAGCCTAAATCTTTGTGACAACTTACTTCAAGTCAGCACATGAAGAAACATTCAAAGGATGACCAAAATAACCCAGGCAGTTTCATGCCTGCTGAGACCAGGCTTTTCTTTGCAAGGCAATCGAGTGGCTTGGCACTGCATGTCATTTAGCTCAGGGAAAAAAAAAGCCTCTTGTCTAGAGGGTGCCAGCCACTGCTGGACAGCGTGCCTCTGGCCACGGGTACCAGCTCCCGGCGTGGCGCTGCGGCTGTTTGTGCTGCTGCCAAGGGAAGGGAAGTCAGTGCACATCCTGTTGGCTTCACCTGAGGTGACCCAGCTGGGACATTGTTTCAGCTTAGCAGGACTGTGGTGTTTGTATGTGCAGAGAGCAAGAGAGGTAATAATTCTAATGAAGTGGCTACAGATACTGCTGTCCTGCACTTGAATGCTCTCAGTCCCCCAGAGCAGTGAGAAACTTCTTACACATGTCATTAATTAAAGTATCTAAATAAAAATCTCATCACCCTGACTGACTGGGATGGATGTTCCTATAGATAATCCCTTTTTTCTCCCCTCCATCAAGGCTATGTTACCTCAAACTAGCATTTGCTGAAGTCAGAGTGGATCAGTGGGACAGGATAACTTGTTCCTGGAGATAAGCCTGCAGAGAACTTGATTTAGTATCATCTGTCTGCTTTTAAAAACTTTATTCAGATGGAAACTTAAGAGATTTAAGTAAAACTATTTAGAACCCAGTTAACCAATTTCCATGGATAAATGTAGACTTGCTGTAAATGTAATTCCCCACTATGTATCTATCGTGCTGCTCTGGTTTTGCTTCTCTTCTCTTCCATCTGGAACCTGAAACTGTGAAACCAAAAAAGGCTCAGGTGAGGATAACTTCAGCAGAGGTGGTCACTTGGCCATGTGAAGGAAGTCCTGCTGTTACAGTGCCATGAACTCCCAGGCTCACATTTACCAGTTGCTGTGCCAGCAGCAGCACCATGCTGACACTGTCCAGCTGCAGTAGGAGCTGGCTGGGATGCTTGGGTGCATCCCATTACCCAAAGGGTGTGCTCAGCCTGGCACAGGGAATGTGAGTGTCCAGGCAGCCTCCCCAGAAGAGCTGAGGGGCCAGGCATGGCAGAATGGGTTGTTGATCTCTAGGTAACAGATCCTAAACTGATATTTCAGGTTTTTTCTTTCAGGAAGTTTGCACTTACATTTTATTCATAGAGTCATAGAATCATTTACTCCTAGATCATCAGGTCCGACTATTAACCCAACACTGCCCATCACTAAGCCATGTCCCTAAGTGCCACATTTACACATAATTAATTTTAGAACTATTCATTCTATGTAGAAGGGCCTTCAGGGGAAGCCATGTGAGGAGTGGATGAGGTCACTTGGTCTGTTCACCTGGAGGAGACTGAGGGCAGACCTTATCACAGTCTGCAACTTCCTCATGAGGGGAAGCAGAGTCAGGCACTGATCTCTCCTCTCTGGTGACCAGTTACAGGACCCAAGGGACTGGCCTGAAGCTGTGTCAGGGCAGGTTTAAGATGGATATCAGGAAAAGGTTCTTAACCCAGAGGATCATTGGGCACAAAATAAGGCTCCCCAGGAAAGTGGTCACAGCACCAAGCCTGACAGAGTTCAAGGAGTGTTTAGACAATGCTCTCAGGCACATAGTGTGTCCTGTGCAGGGCCAGGAATTGGATTTCAGTGATCCTGGGAGGGTCCCTTCTGACTCAGGATATTCTATTATTCTATATAATTTTATAGAATTCATTTTAGATTTTAGAAGAACCTTTGTATCAGTTTTGCTCATGCTTCTAATTTACATTTTCCCTGTAAATTTTCCTGTACCAATAAACATAAAATGCTCATGAAGTCTCTTTATAGTACCAAGAATCTTGTGTCTCCAAACAGCAGTCACTGGAGTAGCAATATCCTCCCCAAATGCACTGAGCCATGGCACTGTAAGGCCTTCCAGCAAAACAGGAATTCTCATTTTCTTCAGCAAAGTATGGCAAATGCAAAAGGAAGCTGCAAAAGGTGCAAATACAAGGATGAGTCACACCGCATGTGCTGGGGCAGCGGAAACTTTCAGGGAAACAGCTTTTAGGGAAAGGCACCTTCAACAGTGTGGTCTGCAGGATCACGGCAGCAGGGATGTGGCTGTGTACAGTGGGGTACTGCAGCACCCCACGGGAAGGTGCAGCACCCCAAGGCACGTGGGCTGTGTGGGTGGGCGGGTGCATGCACATCCCCCAAGTCGTGCTCCACGTGTCGCATCAGGAGCAGCAAGGCACTCTTTTGGGGCAGGGGAAGGCCCCACACTGCTGTCTCAGGCCTGCCCCATGCCGTGTTTTATGTAATCCATGTGAACTGGTTTATCCTCATCCAACGTGTGGCTGGCCACTGGAGGCAAAAAGGCTTAGGCAGCACAATGGGCAGTGCTGGTTCAGATCCAAAACATAGCCTCACACTACCACTATGAAAAAAAGCAACTCTACCCCAGCCAAAACCAGCACATTCTCCACTCCTTATCCTACACCACTTATGCCATGCTTAGGTCCCACACTATCCCATACATCCTAATTAGCCATCTTCACCTTCCCATCCTTTGATAAAATACACATATATCGTTTCCTTAGGACAACTCCTGCAAAATGTCCATAAAATGTACATTAAGTTCATTCAGTCCAAGCCTTTTGCCCCAGCCAAAACCAGCACATTGCCCCTAGTGTGGTACAGCATCAAAATTTTCCCTACAGATGCCCAGAGCACTTCTGGAGGCTACTTATGAGCAGATGAAAGCACCAAGTCAAACAACTGGAAGAAATTGGAAGGTGGGGTGATGGGGGTTGGCAGGGCCCTACAAACTGATGGGGAAGAGGGAAGGAAGGCAGACAGGGACAAAGGATAAAGGAGGACCAGACTGAAACAGATATGAAGCAGGCTGCAGCTGCAGGAGTCACAGTGCACATGTGAAATGGTTAAAACCTGGCCAAAGAAACCAAAGCTGTGAGGGGAGGTCAAATGCAAAACAGAAATGAAGGCAAGAGGGGCTGGGCTGGGTGGCAGCAGCCCTACAGACACCCAGGTGGCTGAATGTGCATACAAATGTCATGACCACCTGAAAGCTTGGCACAGCCTGCCCAGGAGGTGAGACCGACCTCACCACAGGCACTAAACCACACTTTAACAGCCATCAGCTCTCGGGGACTTGCATCAGAAACAAATCCACACCTCTATTTATATGCCCATATTTTCTTGCCCTCAAGAGAGCTTTGTTCAGAAAGATAGCCCAGAGCTGCTGTACCCGACAGACCTGTGCCAGGAACAAAAACTGGCCGTTAAAATGTTACAGGGACTTGTGTGGCATTATTTATTTTAAGTTCTTAAAAAAAAAAAAAAAAAAAAAAAAAGAAAAAAAGAAGAAGGAGGGAAAAAAAAGCAGTTTGCCTGAAAGTAAAAATACTACCGAAAACTGAAACTTGACAACACTGACTGTGAGAGATAACATCTTTAAAGGGGCACACAGCACCCGCCCAGCTTCCTGCTTCTCCCCCACCGTTTCAGAGCAGAAACTGGGAGGGGTTAATAATGCAGTACCCCGGCAAATCCCCATCCTGCTGCCTGAGGTTGGACACCTTAGAAGTTCACCTTCTACTAAGAAACGGTCTGGAAAAAGATATATACAAAGGCATTAAGTTTAAAGGGCAGGATGAGATGTATAAATCAGCTGAGAAACCACACGTTAAATTAGCAGAGGGAATGAAGGCAGTACCATAGCAGGCACTATCAAGTATTCTCTTGAGAAGAGCTACAGCACAGGGGTCTGAAAGAAGTGGTCCTTACAAAATTACAATCAAACCAGTAACTCGGATTCTTCTCCACTGTCTCTACACCAGTATTAGCCTGTGTAAAACAAGGAGCTGTTTCCACTGACATTTCACCTTCTGACACCAGTCCAAAATTAGCTCTGAACACAAATTCACTGAGGAGGCTGGGCAGTGCTTGGAGTTGCAGTGGCAGGAAGCTTAGCAGCACACCTTTTAGCTGCTGCTGCTGAATTATTTAGTCCACGGGCATGTAATCAAGTGCAAACCTAGCCCAAAGGAGCTACCTATCATCAGCTACTCAGCAAAAAGTAACACACCGTACTTCGACAGGGCTGCCTATGCCTTCGCTGATTTATTTCACGCTACCACACACAGAGAAAAGTTCATTTGAATGTAATGAATGTGCCATAGCTGAATTTTGTGCATCCTAAGCCTTGCAAATGGCTTTGCCTCCTTAAAAGCCTGGGGTCCTGGGCAAAGCATGGTCTGTGGTCCCCCTGGTTTCCTTCCTCCCCACTACTATTTTCATTATTGTTGACAGAAACATCGTGCACCTGCTGCTGTTACTGCAGAGGTGGAAACCCCCGTTGAAGCACTCACCGAAAATTTCACCGAGCTGTTTGTTCTGCTGTAGTGTGAGCAGGGAGACGGTGCAGCCTCTCTGGCTTAAGAAACACCCACACACGTACCAGCAATGGCCAGCACCAGCCCCTTCTAATAAATCCAATCAGCAAAGTAATTAACAGACACTGCAAAAGCTGCTAACCTAAGGCAGCAGGAATGAAGCTAAAACCATGCCTGCCACCTGCCCTACCAGGTGGGATGATGCCACAAGGGACACAGTGGCAGGGAGTGTTTCCCCATGCATCTAAGGATGGGAGATGAGTGTTCTGGCCCTAGTCCACACCCTTCCAAGGCCACCATCACACAGCCCTGTGCCATGGCCACCTCCCAGCTCCCCTGCCAGGTGTTGGACCCAAGCTAGAGACAGGGAGGGAGAGATTGGAGCAAAGGATATGTGGCAGTGCCTGTTCTCAAGCTGGGGGGAGCCTGAGCTGCAAGCAGGGTGGGAGAGAAAGAAGAGAGAAGGAGACACATGTTGGGTGAGAGGGGAATGATTTAACGGTGTAGGTGGTTTTTGCTGGCCCATGAAGAAATCCTTTAGCAAACCTGGTGACTCCAAGGAGCCATGAGGAAAGCCAAAGCGTGCACCAGCATGGACAATTTTCACACTTCCTACAGACACACCTTTCTCCCATTTATCCCAGTGCAGAGTGAATGCATTTTTCAGTCCTGTGGTGAAGAGACATTCAGGTTATGTATGGCTACTGCCTCTCAGGAACTCCCAACAAAGGTGCAAGAGCATCAGGTTGTAAACCACACTTCCCTGCCTGCCCAGATGTTGATGCATGCAGGCAAGGGAGGGAGTGGGGTGGCCAGGTGGTGGCAAGCAAACAGGAACCGAGGCCATCACAACCTGCTGGGGAAAAAAGGGGTAAGGGACTGGTCCTGGGGAATTTTGAGCTGACTCACCTAGCGTCACTTTGAATGGGATTTGAATATCTTTGCGTGTGAGGATATTGCCAGGATCCAGGAGGATGTCCAGCAGGAACCTGGGTTGTAACACTATGTGACTCATAAGCACACCTGGATAAACTTGTGCTTGGGAACATTATTTCATTTATTTTTATGCTCTCTCTCATTTTTCCCATTACTACAGCTGAGTTATGGAAAGGGTGATGCTACCTTCACAGGACTCCTTCAGTAGCAGTCTTGGCCCTTTCCAAACCAAGAAAAACAATTTATGATCATTCATAAACTCTCCTGCAAAAAATGTACATGCCTGGTCTTAGCTTCCTGGGCAAGGGAATAGATCTCTCCACATAGATCTAACCCAGCTTCCCTTAAATGCTTTATCTGTAAATTCATCTCCTACACACAGGTATCTATATTCCCTTTATGGAAATACCATCTACCTCAAGGCAGCATCCATTCAGTAAACTCTGTATTGGATTGGAGCAGAAAAGCATGTAAAATTAACCTCACAGCTTGTGTCTGACTTGCATATTTTAAATACCCAAGACCTCTTTTTCTCCTGTGTGGTAGAGAAATATTTATACTTTGGTGCCTTCTGCAAGTAAGCACAGGCTAACTTCAGTTGGTCTTGAAAAATGCAAGGAACACAAGCTCAGGTGATGGATATAGGCAATACTCGAGGGCACAGGCACCCATAGTAAAAGAAGGGTGATTCCCCTTCGGTAAATCTGCAAAGACAGGAGGAGCCTGTGCTAATTAGATTGCCTTTTTTCTAAGTACTGCCATTCCTCGCTTTTTCTCAGATTTCACACCAGCTGCAATACCTCATGCAGCCAGGTTCCCAGCTGATAACATGGGTAGACTTCAGCTCCAAGGACTAAACCTCTGATTTGTCAAAGATTTGAGACATCATCATGCTGTACCCCACCAGCCTGTGCCCCTCTCTGACCCAAATTGTTCTACAACTAGACGTATCCTACTAATTAAAAGTTCCTAAGAATGTGAGAAAACAAGGGCTTGGATAGAATAGACAGCTCCCACTAGGGCTTCGCTGAGGAAGAGGCTGCTGTGTAGGGTAATCCTTCACTAGCAAGTTCATAAGGAGAGCAGGTGGTGGGAGAAGGGGAGGCTGTGCGAGTGCCCTAATCTAAGCAGGGGAGCTTCAGAAATACCCCCACCCCAGGGAGCACCTCTGAGAACAGCCCAGATCCCAAGCAAACCTATATTCTCTAGTTCTGCTACTCCCCTGATGACTTTTCTCCACCTGAGCCTTGTGGACAGCCCTTTCAAGGGGATCAGACTTTGCCAGAGACCTTGGTATCATAGCTCCTTGCTAGCTGACTTCCCCGAAGGGGACTGCTTGAACTGCTCAAGCACGGCAGTGCCTTGGCCACAGGCTGAGTGGTTCCTGCACGGGGAGAGCCTGGCCCTTACGTCCCTCCCAGCCTCTCATCAGGGAGACTCCTGCAGGCTTGCCTGCAGAGCTCATCAGAGAATTGGACAACGAGATTAACTTGGTATTGCTTGTAGTGCTAATGGAGAGGCACCTGGTTTCCAGTGTTTCAGAACACAACTGGCAGTTACGCCATTAAAGGCTGGATGTTTTTTATGACTTTGCGCAGTTTTGCAAGCATAGGTAACAAATGCAAACGCCTGATGTCCCAGCCCAAAGAAATCCTCCATCGCATTACATCACCCCACAGTGCACTTGGTCTGAGCAAGTTGCAGAGGCGTCACTACCTTTGCAAGGTGGATTCTCTCTTTGATGGATCAGTGTTATGGATACATACTGTAACTCCCCTGCTTGGATACCTCTTGGAAGAGCTTCAAACATATAAGCCCTGGGAAGAGGGGAATTTACCAAGCACACACACGGTTTCCAGAGGGGTGTGTGTGTGTCTCTCCTGTTGCGCAGCTACCAGAACAGTGTGGAGTGAGTGGATTTGCAGCTCAGCTGCCCTCCTCGCAGGATCAAGGGGCGAGCAAGCCATCTGCATGCTGGTGTCAACTCTCACATGGAACGACCAGGGGTGAGATGTGCCCATGTAACTTGCTTCAGCTATGTAAGGGTGAACTTATGGGTTAAGCTGGAGGTGCCTGCCCTTCCCTGCTGCCTACTCCTAAGTTTCAGATAAGTGATGCTAAGACTAGCTCCTGGCAAGTGGCAGCTTACTTTGCAGACAACCATTTATATACCTTGGGCAGCCCTTGGGCAACCATCTTCTCACCCCAGTGACTAGCCAGGCTTGCTGAAGGCAAGTCAGGCAGGACACACAAAAAAGGCAGCTCAGTCCTCACTCCCCTCCAGCCCTGTTGGGGGTCAGACTCTGTGTAAGCACCTGAGTGAGCCTCGGAAGCTGAGAAATTCAAAATGTTTCACCATAAAGGGCAAATGTCTCAGATGGACACACAGGACTGAGGTCAGGGAGCACTTGTGCAAGGTCAGAAGGGGGCTTTGCAGGATGGCACGAGGCCTCTGAGGTGCTTTCTCAGTGCTGTGGGTGAGAGGCAGGGAGCTCAAACTGCTGGTAGGAGGGAGGAAAGCCCACAGCCTCTCGCGGTACGTAATGCACGGGACACAGCTGCTTTCCTGAAGGCCTGCAGCGGCGTGCCCACAGTTCACATCGCCAATCCCAGTGTGAGGAGAGAGCAAGCCATCGCACAGGTAAACAGCAGCCCTGCCTCCAGAAGAGCAGAAGCCTGGAGTCAGCTCTGTTTACTTCCCAAGAGCTCTAGAGCCCCCTCACAGCCCTACCTCTGGGCTTTCCCTCTGCCTAAACTCCCAATGCTAAATCCGGACCGGCAAGAAACTCAGTCTACAGAATCCTCAGAGATGAGCGCCAGTGCTTCGTTTACATTGCATGATGTTTTCCAGCTCCACACAACTGAGCTTTCCCCTTCCCTGAGCCCTGACCTTTGCCCTAGGCTCAGCCTCAGCCCCAGCACTGGAGCCACTGGGAAGGTAAATGCACAACCGAATGAAAGGCATAGAGACTAGGAAGTTTACATACCATAATTTTAACCATTACAAGTTTTTAGCCCTACTCCAAATATTGCTTGGGCATTCCTCTTCCTCCCAACCCTAACCAAAAGTCTAACTTCTTCCCAGGCCACCAGGCAGTGGGTTGCCAAGACAAATTGCAAGTTTCGTGTGGACTTGTGATGAAATCTGGATCTGCAGCATCAGGTTAAGAACACAGCAAAACCCTGTTTACTTTTCAATAGCCAGCTAGCACATCTCCCTGTCAAACAGCCATTTTTGTGGCTGTTATTGCTCACCAGCCCAACCATACACCACCCTCAGCTCACCCATCTGTCAGGTTGGTGTGAGAATGGTAATCACGTCTGAAGGGCACTCTGTGTCTATCTATTTTACATACCTGACTCAATCTGTGTCACTTCCAATAGCTTAAAAAACTGCAAGAGGGTGAGTGCTCTCAACTTCTGCCAGTGCCAGTGTCAGCCCAAAGTGCACAGCGCTTTGCAAAGTCTGTGGCACATCCTGTCCACCACCACAACTGCGCAAGCCACTGTGCACCCTTAGATTACAACTTTCCAGGAATCAGAACTTGCCATCACATAGTAATGTTGAAAACCTTTGGCTGTGTTTATTTGATTTCTGATTCATTTCACTAATCAGGAGGTTTTGCTTGAAACTGCAAAAAGAGATTTTTCCAGACAAGGAAACTGCGAGCAAACCCCATGGAGATCAATGAGGAATGTGGAAATACAGCTGAGCTTGCATTGGGTGGGGGATGAACTTTGACAAGATCCCTTCCATGAAGTGACTTGTTCAATCCCAACCATGGAATAGCAGCTGAAGAGGTGCCCCAATCTCTATATTTGAGGCCAAATTTGAGCAGGTTGCCTTTAAGTTCTAGTTCCTCTTTCCACCTCAAGCTGCCTCAAAGACAGTACTTCCCATCGTGTTGGATGGGTGCTCCAGAAATTGTAAAGGCAGCTTACACTAATTGCTCACTCTGAGAGGTCACATTCACATATCAAACCCATGCCATCTGGGGCTTCTGAAAGATTAAAAATGAGAGACAAACAAGAGGATTATTAAAAATTTAACTATATACCATATTTATTATCAATCCACAGGATAATCTGATTGCTACATGAGCTCATAAAAGCTATTTCACCTTTACAAAATTAAAAAAAAAATGTGCCACAAGGATGTCATAACTGCTGATAACCAAGGACTGAATCTTAAAATTATAAATTTTGCTGTAGAAAAGATTAAAAAAAATTATATTCACTTTAGAATTTTACTTTGAATAAAATATTCCCCTGTATAAAAAATAAAAAAGCTTGCTCTGGTTAGAATTAGAGTATTTTTCTTCTTTTTTAAATCTGGGAATTTGCATAATATCTCTGTAATAAGTTTCTTTTTTTTTCCTATTGTACCACGCGGCATTCAAGCATAGCAGATTAGAAACAAACATGATGAAAGCAGTCTCAGAACATATGAAATCCACATGGAAAGTTTAACTTCCTTTCCTTTCCTCTATTCTTTAAAGACAGTTTAGCAAGAATAGCCTTGGAAAAGAATACAGGTGGAGAGGGACCTTCAATGTGCCATTAAGTAGAGCAAGGTAATAAAAGGCCTTTTGTAAGTGCTTTCTTAATAAGGTGCAGAAGCAGACTGCAACTTTGCTAGTACTGCACTATGTACAATATTCACAATAGATTTTTCTTTATTTAAAAATATTCCAGCTAGTTCACATTTTCTCTCCCATTCTGAGGCTTTCAGTTCCATCACAGCCTTGACAGCAAGAAGCGCAGCAGCACCACTTCCCTTGTGGTCAGTTGGTCCTCTTATGAAACACTGGAACCTGTGAGTGGGCCAAAGTTCTTGGGTTGTTTTCCTATGTAGCAACCTTGGAAATATGGGTTCAGGTATACATACTGATGGCTGGAGTCCTGAGTTAAAAACACTCCGGCACTGAAGTCGGACACAGCAATGTCTTATATTGCCAAGGCTTTACTGCAGGATTTGTCTCGTGTGCGTCAAGGGATGAACCTCTCTTAGAGAAACGTAAAATACAAAACCAAACAAAACAAAGCTAAAAAACCACACTGTCAAAGGCTTAGCAGCTCTTGACTCTAGACTGGGTGATGTCTGACGTTTTCTTGATGACACTGGCCCGTGTCTCGCGGTCTGGCTGGCTGCTGCTTGTGGAAGCTGTGGACACTACTTGTGGCAGAGGGATGTCTGGGAAAGGGGGCCAGGAGCTATTGTAAGGCAGTGGGCAGCTTTCTTCTTTGACCGTGACTTGGAGGTCAGGCTTGTTGGCTACAAAAGTTGCCATGCTGGGAAGCATATGAGAAGTGTTCCTCATTCCTAGATTGCTGAGATACTGTTTGCCTTCAATGTTTTTCTTCTGCCAATGAAGTCGTCCCTACAAAAGGGGGAAAAAAGAAGGGAAGACTGTATGAGTGGATGCAACTTTGCGAAGTATTCCAAATAACAAGATGAAAACAGAAATATTCACAGATTGCGTGGGAATTACCCCATCTCTAAGAGCCTGAGCCTCTAGCCACTGGCTTAGAATGTCTTTGCACTCAACCATTTCTCCTTTTCTGAAGTCATGTGCTTAAATCTTGTTGAGTTTCCAGCACTCAGGAGTCTCTATCTGCCCTTCTGAATGGGAAATAAAGGCCTTATTCCCAGTATGCCAGAGACAAAAACGGATGCAGACATTAAGAACTTAAAATGGTAGTGCCTCCTCTGTTACCAGGGAGAGCATCTTCCTGCCAAGAGACAGGCACAGAGACCCAATACTACTCAAACTAGCAATACAGGTGAGGCTGACAGGAAAACCAGTCACGTGACGGTGTGTCCCTCATCACAGGGATGGGATTTACCAAGGGAAGATACACATCCAGTTGCTTCCCCAGCACAGATGCTGCAATGGCATGTTCTGTCAAAGGAGGTATGGGGAGTCACTACTGGCAGTCTACGTATAGGTTCCACTCCAACCAAAGCCTGAGCAGGTTAGCCGTGTCGTTATACAGCCTGTGGTTCTCCAAGAAGGAGGATTCTGAGAGCTTTTGGTGGGGGACACCACAGGAGAGAAGTCTGCAAAAGGCCTTCTGCAAAAATGCAGTTGGAGCACAGGGCATCTAAGAGCCCTCAGAGAGCTTCCCTTGACCTCTAAGTACTCCTGGAGATCAACAGGTCTGGTTGCTTGATGGCAGCCCCAAAATAAAAGACAAATGATGGTTTTGTATACATGCAGCTCAAGTTGTTATTTTCCCCATGGATTCCTTTCACCCTGCAATACCCAACTGACTGCTCGGGAAGGCCTTCTGCCCCACATACCTCAAACATTCAAGATGCATTTCAATCATACTTGTAAGGATTTCCTCCAGTTACATGAGTTCAGGTGCCATTTAAGGAAAGTAAAGCGAGTGTGCTTTCAACCAAGATAAAATACTCACTACCCAGCAATGTCAGTGAATCATATTAACAAACTAGCTGGCACTGACGATGGCTCTGCAGAACATCTTATTATGCAAATTAATCTTGTAGTTTAGACAGATGAGGAGGAATGAATTTGTAGAGATATTAATTCAGTGACAATCATCCAAATATCTGTCTCCCTTGTACCTTCCTGGTCTGCTTTTCTCCCCCAGCCATTATTAAAATGAATATTCCACTGATAGGCGGAGTTGCAAATAGAGAAGGGGAAAATTATCTCAGGACATGGATCTTGAGACCTTGCTCCAAAGTGCTAAAAATTCAAAAAGCACTTACCTCTGCATTTTCTTCATCACTTGGAATGCTGTCAGTTGTTTCACTTTCTGTCAAACAAAACAGAAACAAAAATGAAACTCATGCTATTCTATCTATAGTAACAAATTCCAGCTCAAGAGGCCTGATCTACATCCAGCAA
This sequence comes from Atrichornis clamosus, assembly GCA_013400975.1. NCBI lineage: Eukaryota > Metazoa > Chordata > Aves > Passeriformes > Menuridae > Atrichornis > Atrichornis clamosus. The sequence continues at coordinate 155,031 of WBMZ01013051.1, forward strand.
GTGGAAGCACACACAGTCATGTCAAACCAGAGAAAACAATGGAGAAGCATGGAGAGCCTGCCACAGCAATAGCAATCCAAGGGCTACTGCACTGCTGCATTGAACAACTGCGGTAAATTCCCATGGTTATCACAGTTAACATGACTATATCCTGAAAAAGACAGCAATGAAGAGGGAAGAAGTAGATTTGTGCTTTCTGGGCAGTCTCTAGCAGGCAGGGTATGTCCCCTCTCCCTTGCCTTCTATGGCTGCTCCAGGCCTGGCAATGAGCAAAGCTCTGTCTAAATCCTTATTTTTATCTCCCGGCAAAATCAGTAACAATTCCACCCTAGAAGAGATATATGTGGTTTTGTTTCATGAACTGTTATCAACTGCCAACTCAAGAGCTTGTTGTCGCTTCTGGGGCTTCATTACTAAAAAGAGGTGTTAGTATACTCTGGTATAGGTGGTATCGTTTGGCTTTTGCTACCAGTTCCCAGCCTATCTCTTCACCCAACACTTGAGCAAGTGGCAATACCACAGTCTCCAGTCCCATCACCTCACCCCACTGCACATGGTCTCCCTCACCCTCATCACTTCAACCAGAGCACAAATACAGGGGCACAGCTCCAGTGGGACAGCCAGCCTCCTGGAGCTGCACCCCTCTCTTGCAGAAGAGCCTGAAATCCAGGAATTTTTACTATATTTTCAAGCCTACATGTGTCTGAAGACAGGTCTCCTGCTGTCTGAGGGTCAGGCTCCTGGCCCATGGACTGGCTGAGACTGCTGCGCCTCAGATACATCTGAGACAGGGCACAAACCCCTCTTTTCAGCACCGGTCTGCAGCAATGACTGCTGCCTTCAGCACAGCTGCTGGCTGCCCAGACCCTGACCCAGAAAAGCGGAGGCCTGGATTGCAGGTTCCCTTCAGCTTGTGGGGTTCTGAACCACTGTGTCCTGTTTCCTGGAAGGATAACCCTAGGAACCTACCAGGCTACCTACAGCAGGGCTGTGCAGACAGGGCTCATCCACAAGGAACACAGAAATCACATGATTCAAGGAATGATGTGATGAGTTACCATAGGAGGCAAGAGAGCTCTCAAGCCCCACTTTCCACTCTCAGCTCTGTGTTATGCATTTTAATCCATGTGGACTGCTTTGCACAGCCCCTGCAATCCTGCCTTCCCAGAGACCAACCTCATACTCTGCACTGGCCATAACAAGAGTGCAAAGAGTGCACGGCTTGTGCCTCATGGATCGTGCCCCTACACATCTTCAGAGAAACTGGCAGTACCTTGCCATGCTCTCAAGGCTGGGCTAACCATTAGGTTTAGGCAGAGGGCTGGAAACCAGTGGGCTGAATCACTCTCTCAGACCCCAGGATCCAAACTGTACCCAAAGTCCTTCAGAAGTAAGGAAGCCTACTCCAGGCTGCTACTTCCAAAGCCAGCACCTCCCCTGCACCAGAGTTTCCACCGCAGTGTGCATAATCAGAGGAAGAGTCCAAAACTTTAAATCTAACTGTGATGCCCTGTGAAGGTAATACACTGAGAGCTTCTCATTCACTGACCCAGGCAGAGAAAGATGTGCCAATGTGACTAAGGTGGCTAATTAAGCCATACTGGGGGGAGGAGAGACAAAAATTAATCCATGTGAAGGAGAAATGGCCCTGAAGATAGAATCAATAGATGGAATCCACACAGAGACAAGTAACATACTCCATGACATTTAGAAACATGTCACAACAAAAACAGAGTGATGCAGCTGAAAAGGAATCCATCCTTGGTGTTTATACATAACAAAATGCTGAGTAAGAGACAGCGCTATAGTTAGCAAAGCCAGGAAAGCTGGCCACTCAGGCATGGAAAGTTAAGAGAGGTTATTTCTGCCGAGAAGGGTATTTGAATCACTGTCAAACACAACAGGAGGTTGACAACAGCTTTGGTACTAAAAAACAATGGATTTCATAGACATCAGTGGCAATATGAGAAAACTCACAGGGGCCACTCACATCATTTGCCTGAATAACCTCAGAAAGGAACCAGAGGTGTTTTTGAAATAAACCAGATTTATGTAGAATAGCTGGTATCTCAGGCCACTTTTTTTTGGTTGTTGTTTCAGAAGAGCTCAACTAACTGTTCCTGCACAGCTGCTATGGTCATACTCTTTCCTGCCATTCAGCCGGTAGCACTTGACAGAGCAAACCCACAAGCACAGGGCCAGGGTTCCTGTGGTTCTGTACAGGTCTGTGTGGAGCAAGATAAAGCCAGAAGTAGTCACAAGACTGTCCTAAAAGTTTCAGGGGTCTAACCAACAGATGCCTGTCCTCACTCTGGCCTCAAGGGCAAAGGCATGCTTTAAAAAATACAAGTGCTTCACAGAACAATTCAGGAGACCTACAGCCCAACCTCTTGCTCAAAGCAGGGCCAGCTACAGGACTAGATCAAGCTGCTTAGGGCCTTATCCATTCAGGTCTTGAAAACTTCTAATGATGGAGGCAGCACAATATTTCTGAGTGTCCCGTTCTACTGCCTGACTGTCCTTGTGGTGAAAAAGGTGATATTTTTTCTTACATCCAGCTGGACCAAGTTTTCTTGTTTCAATTTAGGCCTACTGTTTCTCATCCTCCTACCATGCACTGCTGTGAAGAGCCTGGCTCTGCCTTCTCAGAAATATCACTGCAGGTAGGGGCAGCTGCTCTGAAGTCCTTAAAACCATCTCTTCTCCAGGCTGAACAAGCCCCAGTCCTTCTATCTCCTCAGAGAGTGAGGGCCCCAGCCCCTGAACACCCTGAGTAGCTCTTCTCTGCACTTGCTCCTGTTTGCAAGGTTCTTGGACTGTAAGACTGTACTTCCGAAGTAGTGCAACTAGTGCTGAGTAGAGGAGGATAGTCACTTCCTGAGATTTACTGGCCATGCTCCTGAAAACTGGTGGTCTTCTCTGTGGCTGAGGTGGTCTGGTGTCTCATGCTCAGCTCACTGCCTACCTGCCTTTCGGCAGAGCTGCTCTCCATACCACCATTCCCAGCCTCTATTGCTGCAAAGAGCTCTTCCTTCCTACACACAGGACTCCACATCTGCCCTCGCTAAATTTCATAAGGTTTCTGCTGACTCATTCCTGCAGTCTCTCCAGGACTCTCTGGATGATGGCTCTTCGCTCAAACATATCAGCCGGTGTGCCCTATCTGGTGTCACCTGTAAAGTTCACAAATGTGTCTCCATCATCTCTTCTGCTCATTGATATATTAAGTGAGACCTGTCCCAGGACAGATCCTTGCAGTACTCCACTTCTTGTTGACCTCTACCTACAGTAGCCACAATCATCAAGAGCTACCTCGAGATGCACTCAAAAACATGCCAGTGGCATGAAATTCTGTTATTTGAGTTTTGGGCTACCATGTCCAGGCATAAATTAGGACAGCTGAAGGCCATCAGGGTACTAAGACAACATAAGGGGATAGCAGAAGTACTTCAATCATTCTTCATTTTCTTTATGCAGGCTGGTTGCAATGATGTTAGGGCAGGTAGGTCATGATTTGCTCATGTCAAAGTGGTCACCAGACCACTCCTGTCTATCATTCCAGTCCAAGAAGTCATCATGACTTCCAGACAAGACAGTGATTCTGTTTGCACTCCAAGAAGTTTACTGTAGCTGAAGTTAAAAGATTGCATCATTGTAATTTTCATATAGATGGAAAAGGTTTCCAAGAAACACTTGAAAAGAGGACAAATGTTTCAAAGGCCCTTGTCTCCCGGCTGCTAATAAATTTAAGCACCCTTATATCCCCCTGCCTTATGCTTTGCAAAGGTCTTCTAAATGCTTTGGTCATTGCAGACTAAACATACTGAGAAGCATAATCGTTTATCAACGTTGTGAGACTAACAATGGAGACTATCCAAAAAGACATCATACTATTCACTCGGTCCCAAAGATAAATATTACTAAATACATACTTTATAAAAATATGTCTGGAAGTAATTTCAGCCTAATAATTCAGAGGCAAAACCATGTGTAAAATAATAAAATGCATGGAGAACAATTAATGCATAAGTTTGCCTTTAAAAATGACATTTGTGTTTCTACCCAGTCTCCTGAGGCTTGCAAGTTAGCACCACATTAAAACAGAAAGGACAGGTTGGATCTGAAACTTTTTCTACTTTCAAATGTGGCTTTGTCCTGCTTCCTACAAAGTAAGGCCTATACGATTGTGGGGACTCTATATAGCATGTCCACGTGTGCATTTGTGTCTGTTCTCCCCTAACAACTTCTGAACACACTGTAAGACTTGGATAAGGGATAAATGAGTGCCAAAGACTCTTAATTTCCTACCAGTTATATAAAAATACGGGGCCAGATGAAAAGAGAACCATTACCACCCTCACAGGGGGTAGGGAGAAGCCTGTTATCTCATCCCTTTTTTCAGTATCAGAGAATCCAGATGGGAGGCAGACGTTGGAAGCCAGACGTCCGCAGCTCTGCCACTTGCAAGACCACTTGTTATCAGTCACTACGTGGCTGTTCTAGTTGGCAGCAAGACAGATCCACTCCCCCCGGGCACCTCAGCCCCACATCTGCGTATGCACCATTAGTGCAGTCCTTAGCACTGCACACCATGCTAGACACTGAGTAAACATAGAGCAAAAAAGGCCTTTAATCTTTAGTAAGGCAGGGGGCAAGAGGAACACTGAAATCCCACTCTAATAAAAGACCTCTCTGCATTATACTTAAAAGGTTCTTTTTTCATTACTCACAGACTAAAATCTGCAGCTCACATTTCCAGACTTAGATCTGCCAGGTTGCTTCCCAAGGTGAAATGAGTAGAGGATTGTGAGGTTTTGAGTTTCATTAACAATTCAGAAGGCAGATGAATACATCTTTCTGGATCTTTGTCAGCTACCCTGGAAGAGCCCTCTTTCCCCCAATGTCTTCCAAACATTTCCAGAAAAAGGAGTGTAAAGAAATGCCAAGATGCTTACCTGCATAGGACGAGACAGGGGAGATCTGTAGAGGGTACAGCTGGCTCATGGTGAGGGGCTGCTCATCACTTTCTGTCGTCACCTCTACTACCTGACAAACATCAGGAGGGTTGGCAACTATCACCTGCTCTTCACTGCTGCCATCAAGGTGTGGCTGTCCTACAACTTGGGGTTAGAAATAAGAAAACTGGTTACTGTAGCATCTCAACCCTGCTGAATCTCTAAGTGCCTGTCCTTGGAGCCTGCTTGGTATCTGAGTGAGTCTTCAAAAGTGTCATCACTTTCTTCCATGCCCACCACCTGCTTTCAGTGGGAGTTCTAAAGGAAATCTGTGAACCTCACCCAGCAAGCTGCCAACATCCTATGGCCTCTGAATGGTCTCACGTAAACTATGCAACAGAAGACCAGAACTGGCATGCAAAAACCTGGCAACGGGGTCAAGCAAAACATTGTGGGACCCTGACATACACATGACATGCATCTATGAGAAGTTTCTGCTCCAATTAGATGCTTATTCTCCCTGACCCTCGGAATGCCATCGATGGTATGTAGAAAACCATAGTTGTACCTGTAGTGTAATCCCCACGGTCTGTGACAGAAAGCCACAGCTTCGTTAGTTATTAAGAGAGGAGTTTCCCATTCCCTCAGGCATATGATATTTAATACCAAAAGAGCACGTGAAATTTAATATCAAAGGAGCGTTACTTAGTTCTACAAAGTGAAGTAACCATGGATGCTTTCCAAATGGCCTGAAATGCTTTGTTGACGTTAGTTGTTCTACACAACAACCTTTTGAAAAAGGTTGATAAACCAAGGTACCAAGAAGTTACAGAGCAAAACAGAAGTATGGTGAAAGCCAGAACCTCACTTCTCTGGAGCTGCTTGAGAGAATTTCCCCTGTCTTGTACAACTCCTCCTTCAATCCCAGCAGTATGAACACAACCAAATGCATTAATCCAGCAGAGAACCGAAAGCCAGTAGTTAGATTGGAAGAACGCACAGGGACGGAGCCATCTCAGACGATGGCTAACCTGAAACCACAGTTGTCCAAGAGAAAGACTATAGATAGTCTTTCACTGAACACAAAGCTTCAAAAGGAACATAAGGCTAACTTCTGTACAAATACAAAGCTGTGTTGTTCAAACAGTCCATTTTTTTCTAGACCCATGAGGGGAAAAACATGTAGGCAATAAAATACAAGATCTTGAAATTCTTCTGTTAAGTAAGCTGAGTATACTAATTGTTACATTTGAAAAAGGCAAAAGATAGCATCTATTCCTGCATGAACTAAGATAAATAAACATGAATGCACATGTCTACACACACAATCCACTCCTGCATTCTAACTTTAGACAGGGCTTTTAGAAAAAGAAAAGTGACAGGTATTTTTCCCAGGGAAAAGCTGTGTATTATTTTGCTTTGTAGAGTGCCAGGTAACCACTGGAAAATCTCCAAAACTTAGATGTGTATTTTAAGAAACAATGCCAGCATAAAGAAAATTACATACATACTGGTTAGACTTTTTTGAGGTTGAATCACTACAATTACTACAATTATGTTCCAGATATTTCGTTTCCCCTTTATTTCACCTTTCCTGGTTCTGAAACAACCAGCTTTTTATTGACTGTGGTGAGGGGGGTGCAAGAGCACACACAGTTAATTTTTATCTGGGAGAGACCAATATTGTGCAATCCTCTCAGGGTATGAGCAAGCCATCTGCACTGTTTTATCTTTTTCCTCAATACCTGATGAATTCTTACCCACCCTGAGAGATTAAATGCACAGCAAAAACTACTGCTCACTTGGGCAGTGTGCCACAACTTCATGTGAGCTGCAAGTATGTCAGAAACACTGCAGGTACTGTTTGTCTTTCATCCCCCTGCCTTTCAGCAGAACAATTCTAATTTACCTTTTCCTCCCTGTTTACGTTAAAATCCTTTCTGCAATCCTAATTGAGCACTTTTCTCTCCAGTCTGGCTAAGCAGCACACTTCACGTGTCAATAATTTAACAACACTGGATGACAGTTCCCCACCTGACCCTCAGTCAGTGAACAGGAAGCACTAATAGCACTACAGTGCTACTCCTTCAAGTTGTAACAGTAGGAGCAACAATCATGTTCTAATACTCTTACAAAGCAACAGTTGATTAAATGAACTGCCATAAAGAGAGCAAAACTACTCACAAACTCCTCAGCCACACAAGTACTTCAGGAGAATGACTATACAAAGCCCTGTGACCTAAGAAATGGGGATCAAAAACAGTCACTGCACATGATTTCTGCCATCTCTCTAAGCAGAATACTAACATATTTATCATATTTAAAAGTGGAATTCTAGACAAAATGGTATGCGGGTCATAATTCTAGGAGCTCTTGCTGCAATGACAACCTCAGCCAAAAAATAGCTGTCAAAACCCAGTCCAATTATTCTACTGAGAGCCAATTATTCACATGGTGAGATGACAGCTAATTTTTAATGTACTGGTTTCTAAAAGCAGTCTTCGACGATCCTTTTTGTTAGCTCGGTGATGTTAAGAACTATCTTTGCTACTGAGGTGTCAGTAAAAAGAATCAAGTTTCTCCCTTTTGCCTGCTGGTTTGAACTCCCAAGTAAAATGGTATTCAATACAAACCTTTGCTTGAAGCAATGGGAAACTGACATCTGACTGCAGTTTAACTCCCACATGACACTGGCTACAGTCTCCTCCTCACAGCTGAGGACTACCCTGTGGAATAAGTCCCCATCAGGAAAAGCCAACTAGGAGTGCCTGTAAGTGCTTTACCCCCAAGGGAACCATCACTGCCGCACTACTGCTGTCTCTGCAAGGTGGTGGAGCTGACCTGCCACTATGACTGTGCATGGCCTAGGCTACTGGAAAGTGGGTCTACCTGACTGCAACCGTGACATTCCCTAAGGAGCTGACGGAAAGATAAGTCTGGCAGAGCCAAAAGGGTTTTTGAAGTCACCTGTGTGCTTAGTGTGTAAGAAAAGCATTAGAGTACTTACCTACAAAGTTCACTGTACTGTCAACTTCGTTTTTTATACTGGAGGACAGGAAATAGTCAGAAGTGACATCATTTAGCCCATTAATCCCAAAAGATGATTCAACTGGCTCTTGCTAGAATGAAAACAGTACAGTAGGGTCAGGACTGCTTTATTTTAGGAGCCCGGAGACAGTTCATCTCTTTGTTCTGAGATGGTAATAAATCCCATCACTTCTGCCTGCCATGTAACTCTTGCTCTCTGTAAGACACTGTCTTAGAATTAATATTTCTCTGAGAAGCCAGAGACTACTTCATTTCCAAATCCTGTGCTTTGAAATTAAAGCTATTTTTAATTTTCAAATTTAGAGTAAGCCTTCTGAGAGCAAGGAATTAGTAAGCTATTTACTACAAGAGATTAACATTTGGAACAAACAAGGAAGAAACATTGCTTTAAAATGGTACTCTAATATTCATCCTCATTCCCTTCCAAACACGTTCTATCTCTTCGCACTCTCTGAAAGGAAGCCTTATTTTCTGTACAGCAATTACTAAATTCTAGCCTTAATTTTTCTCTACAGTAAGCCTGAAAGCAAACCAAAGTGTTTACACTAAATACAGCCTTTTAGATCACATCACAAACATTACCACAGGGCAACGGCACTGGGAAAACACCACCTGTTCTACACAGACTCAGTTTTACACAAGATGCATCCCTGTAAGCCTGGTACACTTGAGTGGGAATCTAAAAAACTCCCTTCAGAGTAGACACCAAAAAAAGTAATTCATTAAACTCAGGATTTCTTTAAAAAGCTATAAATACATTTACAGGATTATCTACAGGTGCAACCTCTTCCCTGGTACTGGCTCATTAGTGGCACAATGTCTGAAGTTCTTACTCTGGGCCAGCCATGCCAGCCCTGCATGGGTAGTTCTCCCTGCTGAGCCAGAGACACCCACGGAGAGGTGCAGAGCTGTCCACATCCTGCTCATTTTCCCTACTCTAAAGCATTTGGTCAAAGGCAGGGCAAAAGGTGAGCCTCAGGACTTGTGGTACTGTACTAAGTGTATGAACTGTTATCTTTGGGACAAAAAACCGGGGACACTGTGACAGGTCTTTCCTGGATGTCACATGCTGTGATTGCGATCTACTCAAAAAGAACTGTCACTTCGACACAAGCACCTTCCCAGCCACTGAGCAAGGCAAACATGCACCCTGTCCCAAGGTCCCTCGGCACATCAGATGGGTGCAAAGTTAGGTGCTAATGGCAACTAGGTCTTTGATGAGCTGCACCAGCTGTGTTGACCCACAGGTCAAAGACTTGGAGAGCCGGAAAAGATAAAATTAGCTACTATTGATCTATTGAGGATCACGACTGCAGAGATAGGTTAGGGCTGCACACTGGAGCCCTGAGTATCTGATGTTGTGCAACACAGCAAACACAGCAAACGCAGCAGCCCCCATGGAAACAGTATGCATGCAGCACCTTGCTCAACTTTACTGAGCCTTGATTACAGAGAAGTTTCTTTAGCAGCCCCTTTCAAGTTTCAGAAACAAATATGCATCTTGGAACTCAGGTAATGGTGCCAGATTCACAAAGAGACTTGGATACTGGCACAGTTGGTGTTAAATCACCTAAATTTTCAGTGTCCAGATGTCTACCCTAAGCTAAATGCATGGGGAAAGATGTCAGTAAGATTTAAAGTATGTCTCTCAATGCGGAGCTGCATGGTTAAAAGGATACATCTAGGATAAGGTACAAATTAAGCCTCGGTTCAGTCCTTTGTTTCAAAAGAAAGAGACTGGTTTTATCTGGACTGCTCTGACTCTTCCATTTCCTTCCTATTACTGAGAGTTCATTTTAAAATGAATTTAATTAATTGTAATGACAGACTCTGCTTGCCCAAAAGCCCGGTGGTAGGAGACCTATCTGTGAGGTGGGAGACCTGATGCAGCCCCACTTTGCTAATGTGGAGCAGGGATTTGGTAAGGTCCAGGACTCTCACATCCATGGGGACAAGCAGTGAGTGCCCTGAGCACCCTGCTCAAGCTCAGCAAGGTCCAGGAGGATGTCTTCACCCCCACCAGCAATTGCTGTGGGTGCCCACAAGGTCCAGCAGTGGCAACAATGGGAAGCTCACTGCAAGGCTCTTGGTGTGCTAAAGTTCCTTCACAGATCTGTGCTCAGATCTTCAGCTTCTCCCTCTGCTGCTATCATGCCACTGCAGTTACCAGGCAAGTCATGGAGTAGCCTCCTACTTGGCTCCACTAGAAGATTTTTCAGGGTAACTGTAACATTCAATTCAAAACGTGCAACTTGGATCTCAGGAATTCACATCACCAAGCAAAGCAATTATAAGCAGACTTCATGTTCAGAAATATGCATTTGCTTTAATTCACCCACCACCTTTCTTCACTATTATAGCCTGCAGCATTCAACAGTCAGGCCTAACAATGGCTGAGCATGGAAGGAGCACCTCTTTTAAAATCCAGGCATCCCTGGAGGCCAGCTGGTGCACACGTTTGTCAGAATATGGGGGAACAGACAAGAACATTATCATGCCCCAGCTCAAAGCTACAAGAACTAAGTGGCCATACCAGAGTTAGTGGCTGGTGAGCTGTATGCTCACACTAGGTATCACTGGTAGGTGTATATGCTGGCACACTGCTCTGCTCTGGCCAAAGGAGTTTTACCGGCTCCCTCTGAACACCAGCACCATCAGAGTCACTTTATAACAAGCACACATGGCTGTATGATCCAAATAGGACAGTTAAAACGTGGTTCCTTTAAGACAATTTAAAAGTCATAGCATTCTGACATGCAACTCCACATGTCACAACTGCCGGGGCATCACCTGCCTTTCAAACCCAATTTCAGTGGAGGACTTTTCCCCAGATTTCTGGGTTCACCTGGCCCAGAGCAACTTCTGGCCAGAGGCTGCAGAGCCTGAACTCAGGCATGGGTGACACAGTCCTTCACAGGTGAGCTGCAGGTGATGGATCGAGTTGCCCTTTCACTGCAGACACTGCTGCTACACACAACCCAAGGACACCAATTTTACCGAAAGCTGAAAGTCTGAAACCTGTGACATTTGCTTTTTTCGTAAAAATTGAAGGTGGACTAAATCCTGCTGGTGTGTAATACTGACCACCTCGCAGAGGCCCTTGACAGAGGTGAGAAAGCTAGAAAATGTCATGCTCTGCAGGGACAGCGGACGTCAGCCTGGGTCTGTGCTCTGAAGAAGCAGAAATCTCAGGCAGCCACTGAGGAGCTTTACAGCTCAGGCCTTCTAATTGTCAAAACACGAGCACAAGGTGCAGCTCTGACAGAACTTTTCACCCTTGCCTAAATGAAAATGAATTTCCAATGCTTTACACAAAATTAATTCCTCCAAAAGGTAGCTCTATTGTTCAGAAGCATTTCTTCCATAATTACTCAATTTCTCCTTACAGAGACAAGCAACTGGCAAATGTATTGCTGAGACTGCCAGTTTTCCAACCTCCAGGCATTGTAACACAAGGGCTGTGTCCACTGGTGACGTAAGTCATGGCTCTAACAGCCTTCACATTTCAAAGAAAAAACCAAACAACCTCAAACATCCCGGGTAACTGTAGTTACTTAACCAAACCACAAGCATTTGCAAATACCCATCACAATATACTGTTGAGGCTATTAAAAACTATTTGCAACAGATTGTTTTCACAAGCTCTTGCACTATTAAACAGCCACTTCTTACCTTAATTTGTTTGAATTTGTCATCCTTCTCAGACTTCGTTTTTTTTCCTGCAACAACAGAAGGAAGATTTCATAAAGTCCATGAGTTACTCTTCACATTTTCTGTATTCACCAACAACTAGCCCCAAAATGTGCCTCAAAATGGCAGTACCTCCTAGTAAAGGGAGAACACATGTTGCTTAATTTACCCCTCCCTTAAGGCTTTGGTAGCCAAAAATTCACCTTGAACACTCCGGCTTTGTGGTTTTTTTTTTAAAGGCTACAAAAGTAGTCACTATGGGACTGAGGAAAGCAACTGCAATCAAAAGATCAAAGTGAAAAATATGGAAGAGTAACAAACTAAGAAACACAGCCAGTTATAAAAAAGAAGGAAGGGGGAGAAAAATACCCTTAAAGGGAAGAAGAATGAAAATATATGTCTCATCACATTTCTGACACTGTCACTGTAGCTATAGGAAAAGGGAGATTGTTAATTGATTAAATGTGAAAAGAGATCACAATAAACTGATATTTTTGTAAATAGTTGCAACCTGGTGGGGAAATACATATTAAAATTTATGCAAAAGCAGTTTATGCAATCATGCTGGACTTGAGAATCCAGAAGACCACACAGCATGTGACCCTCACAAAATGTCATGTGCCTTGGCAGACCCCAGTGGTACTGCTCCTGCTCTGACCTGATGAGATCCCAGCGTGGAAGCTCAGACTTGCTCATACAAGTCCAGCCCTACTTCACTGTTAGCACTGTTAGATGTATCCCAAGAGTTTCTCCCATCTCTAATACACGATACCACTGAAAATTAGAAACGCTTGCAGCCACATTCTTTTGTTCCCACACGTAAGTTTAGCCACATGCCACAAAAAAAAGGGCATCTGAAAATATATACGAGGCCCAAAAGATGTCAGAGTTTTATAGCAACTGGACTTTCAGCAGAATCTTCTGTTACAGCTCCCATTTCCAGAATCTCAGCTTTCAAGATGAACTTCTGTATTTCTTACACGAATCTACTGCCAAGGGACACGTTAGGGTCGGGGGGAATATGCCTAAGCATACAAAATACACTATTGACAAGAGACTGGAAACAGTTTCAAAGCAAATGTTCTACCTTGTGCAGATTGATTGATTGCCCTTTCACAGTATGATTCTGCCCCCAAAATGCCACGGTTCATCATTTCCAGTCACACTGACCTTAAACTGAAGAACTGCCTTTCACTTCTCAATCAAAGAAAATAGCAAACTGAGCTACAGGTGAACTGAACTGGATTTTAGAGGAACACCATGCGTTTGGTTTGCAGGATATCTTTTCATCTGATATCCTGGACAACATAGGACACCAGAGGACTAAGGAAGCCATTGATGTACTGCATAAACCAGTAAAGAAGTCATAAGAAAGCTAATCAGCCATAAATAAACCGATGTTTCTACTTCAAAAGAAACCAAATACTCATGAGATTGACATGGTGGTTAGGTCCCCTCCTGGCAGGCAGAAGACTTAATCCTTAAATTTGGGCATTCAGAAGTTTCCCATTTCACCATTATCATGCTCTGGGGGCTGGTTTTTCATAGTCTTTGTAACTATACGTGGTTTTGTGGTTTAATATTCTAAGCAGAGTGTACTGCTCCCACTCAGCTCAAAACAGAGCCAGTTTAATTCTACCCTTGCTAGAGAAAAGATATCAAAATGTCTGCCACCATATTCTGAATGAGCTTTTCTGAGTTAAATGCGTTGATCTCTAATATCCCCCTAATCATATTCCTTGACTGAAGGAGACCTGGGACTATAATCTGAACACAACTTCATCAGCTTTAACAGACGCACATCAACAGCTTGGGGATATCACATCTCATTGATCTTCTCTTCTGAATGTAGACTATTTTTCATACAGCTGTTCTAAGTTCCAGTTATTTCCAAACCACCCAGGGCACCATGTGCAGTTTGCACTTGTGGCTTGTTGCATACTGAGCTACCTGCAGTAGGTGTATTTCTCAACACAATGTCCCCAAAAGCATTTCATGCTGACAAGTTCTCCCCTCTACCTTTTTTGGAAGGTCTTTCAGATAACGGCAGCATCCGGTACACCCTGAAGGCATTGTTTCCTTTCTTTATACTTTTGTCCTTCACTTCTTCTATGTCAGGCAGGGAGTTCATAGCACAACGGAAGTTTGCCTTCCATGTCTTTGGATCAGGTTTATCTACTCCTGACTGGTATTTTCCTAAGCAAGAAAAGAGAGTTAGGGACACATGGCATGTGATTGAAAACCTAAGGCAAATTAATAATAGCATAGGTTCACTTCAAGGTATCAGTCTTTAGTTCCCATGACAAGCATTCAAACAATAGCTGAGGTTGCAAGAGAGTGCTGTGATCTCATTCTCATGCACATTTCTAGAACAGATGATGAACAGTTTGTGCTCAAGAAAGACCCAGGGTGCTGCAGATCAGATATGACTCCACAACAACAAGGAAAAGCTTGCACAGCATTTACCTTTATTATGTCTGGCTCAAATCCACAGAAAGGCATAAAAAGCCTAAGGGCCTATGTCTACAAAATGCTGATTGTGCTCTACTCTGACAGTTTTGAACCCAATATTGTTAACTCTTAAATCAATTAAGTTTTACTGTGTTCTTCAGTGCAAATGAGTTACGGCACTTCTATAAAGCTGGAGATTATTCTGGGCCTTGAAAAAAGCACTTAGCCTCCCAAAAATCTGAAAACTTAAGTTCACTCTCTGTGTTAGTAAAAGCAAAGACAAGATAGAAGGAAAATGTAACTTTAAAAGGGAAAACAATGTGAATATCTGTCCTGCAGAAAGAGAGTTCCAATACCTGTGTGAATTGCCCAGTTTCTAAATAAGGGAGCATCTTTTTCAACATCCCATCCATGTCTTGCAGCATGCATCCAGGGAATCTGAAAAATCTTCTTCTCCTGGAAGGGAAAACAAACAGGAAATGCCAACACCGACAGACTTGAAGGATCTTGTGATGACTTTAAGTCACTCATTTATAAGCATGGTTTCAGCATGTGCAAGTGTTTTGCTCCCTTCCAGCCCAGGTCACTGTCACCGAAATCAACAGGAGAATATCCACTGGCATCACCAAAAGCGGAATACTGCCCAAGTATATGAAATACTCAGAAGCCACTTCATGGAAGATGAGCCTGGTGGCTTTCCAAGCTGACACATGGAAAAAACATGTAGTACTACACACTTCTAAACTTTCAGACAAAGGCTAGTTTTGTCAGCATAGGCACTTAGTAAAAATACATCTGAAACTAAACAACCATAGGAACAGAGAAGATTCAAGGGATTTAGAATTCAGCCAGTAAATACCAGCATGGTGAAGAAAAGAGATCTCACAAATTTATATGCCAAGCAAACAGACATATGAATATATCAACTGTAGACATCTCTCCAGTGGGGATAAAAATGCCAGACACTCATGTGATGAAGTGACATCAAAGATACTTGAACATATTTTAGTTCAGAAACTTTAGACCGAAGAGAAGTGCACTTAAAGCTATCCAAAGGAAGGCTTTTTGAAATATATTTTTTTAACATACAGGTAGCTAAATCAGGACATGCCTTGCATGGTGTCAGTAAAAACTGATTCCCAAAGAGATCGTGGAGAATAATAGACTGGTGACTATTAAAGATGATAGTTTTGGGATGTAGCTCCAGCTCTGGAAGCCCAATGGCTTTCAGAGCTTGAACAGCATGTTTTCTACACTCCTTCCACAAGCACTTGGCATATAGGATACTGGGCCAAAAGGATGCTGGGTCAGATGTGCTTTTATGTCATACAACATGGTAATGAATTCCTTTGTTCTGACCTACAGGGCTGCTTCAGTACTGTTCATGCTCTTTTCTGCAAAGCCATACAAAAGGAGTTTGTTCCACAACACTTGTTTTTTCTCCCCTATTGGGAAGAATACATCTTATCTGGCTTCACAAGCAGACATCTTGCACTATAAACTCTGCCACAGCAGGTTTAGATCCAATTATCAGTCTGTGAAGAGTAAAGTACTTCCAGGGTAAAATGCACCCTCCTCCTGCAGTAGCCACCTGAGCTACGCTGACTGAATTGTACCCTAAAAGAGTCTATTTCTCTCTACTGACTACAAATAACTCTAGACAGACAGCTCTCATTTAAATGGCTGCATTGTAGATGTCTGTGATTGGGTGAGATGAATCCTTCAGCCTTTCCCCTTCCCCCAACAACTGCTTTTCTTCCTCGTCTGTCTGGTTAATATTTCACTAATGCCAGCGTTAGGTTTATTTCCCTTCCCTCCCATGTGATCTTTTCTTTTTCTGAGTCTCCATTTTGTCCTTCAACTCATCTTTCTCTCACATTCACTTATTTGGAACTGCATTCTTCCGTTCTAGCTTGGCTTCATCTTGAATTTGGTGAAAGCACTGATTTAACATGTTCCTCATTCTCCTCAAGTCCTCACACTCTCAATCCTTCTCTTAATGTAGCTCCATCACTTCTCTCACGTGTCTTTTGCCTCCTTACATTTCCCTCTACATATAAGTAAATCATCAACAGAGATACTCACCTCTTTCCCCAACTAGCAGCAGTCCAAAGAAAGTCTCAAGCCCACTATCTGTGGTCCACAACACTACTGTATTCATCAGAGCTAGAATAAGCTTCCCTACCTTACTCTTCCATAGACTATAATAAGCATGGAAAAAAAATTGTAATTCCATACAAAACAATTTCTATCAACAAGAACTTTAAGAATTGACCAGATTAAAAAGTCTTCTCATGCTTGAGAGGTTTGAAAAATGCTACACAATGCTACGGAGGTTATACCATGGATTTCATATTCCATATAATTCAAAACCTAGCAGATTGGCCAAGACTCCAGACATAGCATCCTGTCATCATCAACTGTATTCACTGCTTCAAAAAAAGATGTTAGGACACTCAACAGCAGTCTAAGTGGTCATTACAGTGCTTTTGTTCATTATACAAAGTTCTTCTCAATCCCAGATGTCTTGAAGCACAGGGATTACAGCAAATTATAATACAAATAACAAAATCACAGAATCCATGTGTATTACAGTTTTATAATACATATATAATTATGCACATCTATATAGAAACTACAGGTTTTGTCATCGACTATCAAACACCTAATCTTCTCTGAAATCCCACAAGACTGCTGATTACATCAAGACCATGTGGTGTGTGTTCTGCTCTAGTTTACCTCGTTGCTTTCTATTTAAATACGAATTCTTTATTTAGCACATTATCAAACATTACCTATATTCTTCTTCAGCCAATGCTTCCTAATAATGACCTTAACAGGAAAGGGCTCATCAGTGCTTTCTCTCAGACTTGGAAAATCATGTGCTGACTGGTACAGCATTCCATCACTGGGCTTTTGTGGAGGAGTCTCACATTTCTGTTAAAAAATTAGCCTCACCTAAAGTAAAAAGTACAACCCACAAAAATTCTGCGGCGTAACAGGAATTGCTACCGAACTCCAGTGGGAACACCAAAAGGGAAAAGGTGTGACATTCTTAGAAATAGGCATGAAAAAGAAAGTAGATGAAACCTCAGTTGGTTAGAACACGGTGCTAATAATGCCAAGGTTGTGCTTTCAATCCCTGCAAGGTCCATTCATTAAGTGCTGGACTCGACAATCCTTCTGGGTCCCTTCCAACTCAGAATGTTCTGTGATCTGTGATCGCTTGGAATTCTAGCACTGCAAAATGCTCGGAGCAGGAGATTGTTCATGAGACCACATACTAGCTACAAAGTCATAGGACAAATCTTAAATAGCAGCATTATCTCCCAGGTAATACTCCAAGCATCCATCAAAGCAGCAGATTGCCTCGTGACTTCTGTTACAGCTACTCGGAATGTTTCCACTCTCATTTCCTTTTCCAGATCCATCAGGGACACTGACCTCTCATTATCCCCCTCCTCATACTGCCTCTGAACTCAACTGAACGATGTCATTTCCTTCACACCTCCCAGTTTTGTCTCTCTGGGAAGGAAAAGAAATTCCCTTCCTCCTTCATGCCACTCAGCAGGATAACATTTTCACCAGAGAGGTACACAAGCATTTATTTTTTAAGCCCTATAAGGAGGGGTTTGTTCTAAGGTATAATGGTCAACTGACAGCAGGGGAAGGAATTAGGTGTCAGCTGTACCTGATTTGTCATTTCTAACCGAGAAATTCCTTCCTCAGTCTGGAAAAACTTCCCAAGAACAGACAGCCAATGACAACCTGGAATGGTAATAATTTCTTTCATATTTAAATCTTGTTTCCTTAAAAGCTGTGCACACACAGGAGTTTCATTCTCTTGATAATCTGACACACCTTTTCTAAACTGTGAACTGTCCTTTACCAAACTCTGATTAAAATACAAAAGTCCCAACATTCTAGAGCCTGCAAAGTTGATTCTGTGGGTACAGAACAGGCTGTGATACACATGACACTGTATCATTGATTCCATGGATGGCTTTGTTTATGGTCAGGATTTACAGTAAAAATAGAAATATTTTTGGTTTAATGATCGATTGTTGGAATGAATGTTTAAACATTTTTAAACAGAAATGCTCAGAAGTGCAATTAGCTTTTTGAGCGTAATAAAGGCAATCCAGAATGATGCCAAATCAGAGGGTAGAAGTGGGGGATCAGAGTTTAATAAACCTCAAAGCAGAGAAATTACTTCAGGATTAGGCAGGAATGCCCAGCAAAAGACAGCAGATATCGACTGTCAGCAGGAAACCTGACACAGAAACAGAGATATTCAAGGAGAGGGACCTGAACATGGGACTCAAATTACAAAGACAACAGTAAAAATCCATCTCCTCCTCTTCAGCTGTGACCCCATTATGCAAGAACAAGGACCTACTCAAATTCACAGGGCAGCTAACTAGAGAATGGATAAAGCAATATTTATTTACCCAGCCACAGTATGTAGAGTCACTGACGCAGGAAGTTCCTGAGAAACAAGATTCGAAGCTGAAATTTAAAGGGCTCCTGATAATTTTATTGTCATAAGCATTTCTAGCTTTGAAAGCTGAAAAAAAAAAAGTAGTAATTGCAATTGCCATTCTTCAACTCTGAAAATGAACACCTGAGCACCACAACTACTACTGCTATAAGGAGGATATGAGACTATCTATCTGGGTTAGTGACTTAACCAGAGTGGCAGTTCCTATGTTTCTGCATCTGATTTTGTGCAATTCCACCCAGTCTGACAATAAAGTAGCCTCTGTAGCAAAAACAGCTTCATGTTTTTCAGTGTGGTGAATTACTCTCCTGCATACTGCAGAAAGCATGCAACATTTCCAGGATTTCTTACTATTCAAAGTCTCAAATACACTCCTTAGTTTTACTGAACCAATCAAAATAAATTTAAATTGCGTACTGACATTTTTGAGCTCATGCTTGTGCTCTCACTTAGTAAAAGCTCAGGAACAGGAATACTAGGTTTGAGTCTGGCAGGGGAAAAGTCAGCCCATTTTCTCCCAGGTTGAGAAGTATCAGAGAAGTCACACAAGTCTGAAACAGGAGATCACTGCTTCGACCCAGAGTCTAACAGTGATCCCATCCCTCTAATGCTACTTGGTGAACAATGTGTTCCCAGGTTAGAAAAAAAAAAGTCCCAGCAGAGTCTCCAGAAACACTCACTTCAACAACAATGAGCTGGAAAATGCTTTCAAATGAGCCACAAATCCACCAGGCCAAAGCAGGACGCTTCAGATCTGGCAGGCGAGGCTGGAGGAACAGGTTCAGCAGGAAGAATTCAGCTTTGCCCTTCCTCCCCACGTCACCCCTTTGAAAACCAGGAATGAGCTGATTTACTCATGAACACCTCAGCCACTGCTATCAAGTTCCCCTTCAGCACATGCATGCACCCCCCCTTACCTTATTTAGCCATTTCAGCCCCGGTATTCTGTTGGAGTTGATTTGTTCTTCCAGCCAGGGCCGCATCCGCATCCTTTCGACAGGCATTGTCACCCACCTGGGAAGGAGCTGCAGGGAACAAGGGACAAGGTTACTTGTTTTCCAGGCAGAACCCCAGGCAGCTCCTCCACCTCTGCACAGTACACTTATTAAAGCTTTGAAGGCACTAAACAATTGTAAATATAATAATTATTTTAGATCTGTGTGCAAGCCTCCCCTAAGAGCAACTGAGATGATAAAGTCTTCTTTATGGCAGAAAATACTCTTCTGGTACACCTGGATTAGGAAAACCTTCACCTGAAGAAGACAGGATATTGGCAAAAGCTTGTCTGCTGATACAGGTGGGATACCAGAGGTCACAAAGAAAAACAATTATGCTCTTGGGGATACCTCTTTTTGGTCCATGTACTGATATTTGCACAAGACCTTTTTTTGCCAAGAAAAAAAAAAAAGTAATGAAAAAAATTCACATGCAGGAGGCATCACTGTACTAGCCAAAATGACACATCTGCTAAGAAATGTGCTTTCGAATGGCTGTTTCAGTCCCATGAACTTGACTAAAATTATGGAAAATACATTTTACATCACAGCAATTTAGCAGACCACTTCGGTTCTGGCTGAGTAGTTTGACCCCCTCCCTCCAGCTTTCTGTGATCAGTCCCATCACCGATTTTTTTAGGTGTTATTTTACATTTCAGTGCTGTTCAGCTATGAAGTGAGTGCTTCACAGCCCCCTCAGCTGCACTATGCCACCTTGCATTATCCAGCTAAGACTCAAACTGACTTCTTTCGCTCTCTCTCAATCTCTCTCTCACACACACGTGACCTTGATGCCACTTCCCTGTTTAGAGCTGTAAATTATTGACATAAGAGTCCAAAGTCTTGAACCTGAGGCACAAAATTTCAAAAACATTAACCTATCTCAGGCACCCTTCTGAAAGTGCCAACTGGCACTAGACACAGATTAAAGCACCGCATTAAACGCCTGTTAAGCAGCCTGCAATCCATCATTTCTACAATCAAGTACTTGCATTTAGGCTGCTGCTTCTCCTTGCCCACTCTGCACCGGGCTCAGCTCCTTCCTCTCTCCTTTGTTCTTCACATCTGTGTTCTCTGCATCATTCTTAACTTCTCTGCTCCACTATTCTTGTCACCTTTGATCTTAAAAATAAAAATTAAAAAGAGAAAGAAAAAATTTGAAAGCACACAGCAATGGCACAAATGTAAATGGGTTTGTTCTCGCTTCCTATGGGAGTACAGGCATGAGACAGACTAACAATTAGGCAGTACCAAGCCCACACCCAGCATAAGAGGAAGAAAAATGTTCAAAGTTTCCTCTCATTGCTCTGAGGATATGTATTTCCTGCAACTAATAAGGAATTAAAACCTGAATGTAACAATAAGGCTCTTTGATGTGTTCAGAGAATTTACCAGCAGCCATGCTCACACTAATCTCTTAGCAAACATATTGGTATTTTGTTTACTCCTGCATGGAGTTGGTCACTCACACTTCAGCTGCAGCCTGTTGCAGTAACTATGAATTTCTAAAATAGCTCAGAAAACAGCTGCAACTGCTCAGGTCTCTTTCAGGTTCACTTCAGATATGAAAAAAACAGCCAACCCCAGGAATTCAACTGTGGCCAAGCCTTTGTGCATATCCCCTCTCTGTGCAAGAGGGAAGCTGTTTTCTGGGTGAGGATGACACAGGTACAGCTTTCTTAGCCCTGGCTGGTGGCAAATAGCTGGCTGTGCCACTGCAGTCTCCTCTCCTTGGCACCAACAATCCTCATGCAGGATGCAGAATGTGTACAGGAGATCTGTACCATCTTCCCCTACTACAGTTTGAGTCAAAGCTGAAAAATGCAAATGGCAATGTACTAAAAACATGAGCCAATTTTTATTTGTCTGACAAGAAGAAACAAGTATCTGCAACAGATGCATTTCTATGTAAGGTATCTCTAAGTACGCATGCACTTTGAGACAATTCCTGGAAACACTGTGCATCAGATTCAACATTCAATATGAGTGTTCCCATTTAGCAGTCAGACTCGTCTTCTGGGTAATGAGCCCCTAAATTTCAAGCCCATGTGAATGAACAAATCAGATATAAGGCAGAAAAGTCATCTCGAAAGCAGCAGCAACGAATCTCACTTGGGACAGGCAACATGGAAGAAACAGAAGCTGCCTTTGTGCAAAAGCAATACATTGCAGGAAATGAGAAAGCTGCCAACAATCACTACTACAAGGAAGCCAGTCTTGCCCAAAATGGCAGGGTTGAGCCAGTCTGTCTCTTCCCTCCCACATCCCTGGGGGCTTCCCCAGCTGCTCCTCTGCAGATGCTGCAGAGCAGTGCTCATCTCCTTTTCGGCACCCTAGGATTCCTCTGGGATTAGCACCTGCAGCTGTCAGCACGCACCTTCACATCCATCACCCACACCAAGACAAATTAATCCAAAGTAATCAGAAAAAAAGTTCTGCTTGTGAGAAGGGAGGAGTGGGCCCCAAGACTTGTTTATCTGAAAGTAAATTCAAACCCAGCTAAAAGAACACCCTACAATGAGGTCCATCCAGCTGGAGGGAACAGTGGGAATCTTCTGGAGTGGGAATCTTATGTCTTTCACAGAGGGGCAAGCACTACATGCTTCTGCTCATCAAAACACAGCCCCCACCCTGTGCTCCTCTAAGAGCATACGCTGCCAAAAATAAAGTTGGATGTCTTCAGAAGACATCCCCAGATCCGTCTGCCTCAGGACAGCACTGACCACAATGATGCTAACTAAAATGTAGTGGGTTTTTTGGCAGTTGCATGTCAGAAATATCCTTTTGATGAGAATACCAAGCCAACTCTACCGAGTAATTGCCTGTGGGAAATGAAGGTGCCATATCTCCCTCCAGAGCTGTCAAATGCATTACTTATTTGTACAGAAAAAAACCATCAACTTCTGCAGTGCCTTAAAAGTAGGTCCTGTCTGTCCATGAACAGCATTATTGAGTGGACTTGGAAGTCTTAGTCCAGTGGCTCCAGGTGGGAGAACCTGAAGTCCATCCTTCAGTGAGTACAGAATCCATCACCTGACATTAACACTCATTCAAGCTTGTAAAGACCTTTGAAAAGCTCCAAAATAGGAAGCCAAGGCACGTGAAGTTTCAGGGGCCATCACCTAACGCCAAGCCAGTTTCACCATCCATCAGAATATATCAATTATAAAACAAACCTACAAAGCCAGAAACTAAGGTGAGCCCTACAAAACAGCAGGCATGCCAGGTTTCTTGCCCCAGACTCTCTCTAGTGTTTACCCAGGTGAAAGAAAAAACCATAAAAAGTCAATCCTTTTAGGGAGAACAAACCACCAACATTTATAATCTGGAGCAGGCTGTAAAACCACACGCACTTATGCACCTATCTCTCACTCCTGGTCAGCCTTAATGTTGCACTGCCCCTGCACGTTCACACCTAGAAGAAGCTACGTGCAGCTGTAGGCATTTCTTGTACCAGGGGGCAAGTGCACTTCTACAAGTATTTTCAGAACTGCCAAGGCATCCGGTTCCCACTGGCTTCACCACTGCCATGATCTCCTGAGCTGTGGGTACCCATCCGCTGGCCTAAGCAAACCTCTCCAGAAGCCTGGTGACCTTTGCCTGCCTGAACCTTCACATTCTGGTTAAACAGGAGAAAAATGGCTTAATGCCTGCCATGGGTCACTTGACACCATCTTCCTCCACCCTGCAGAGACCACGGATGGAGGTGGCCAGGGAGAGGAGCAGAACCAGCTGGAGCTGCAGAGGGAAGGGGCAGCAGTAGCTCCACCAGTGGCAAAGAAGCACCTCGCACTCCATCACACTTCATTCCCATTCTAGTTTTGCTCCATGCTATTGCTACTCTTTGCACAGGCAGCTTTCTGAAGAAGTCCAGGAACTTAGAAGGCTTACAAGTAACACCTCTTTTTGTAGGGTCTTTTTCATCTGTTTGAACCTGGACCATGGCTCTCATCCTGCTCAAAGACACATGTGACAGCACAACCAAGAGAGGAAGGCAAACTGGCATAGGAGTGGGAAGGAGCAGCTGGGGAGGACAGGGAGGAAACCTTAATCCAAAACTGCTAATGAAGCTCCTGTGCTTTTAGACCACAGCTTTAAATCTGGATGGTACTGAGCCCCAGCATCTCTTTGGAGGGAACACAGGAACATGCTTAATATTCCCAGAGACCCAAAACTGGTGTCAAACTTTCTGACATTTTGCTGAAAATAATTCCTGTTTGTTTTTTCTTCTGGTTTATCAGTGTTCCATGGTGGGGGAAAGGAAGAATAATCACCAAGAAACACAGTCAGCTGCAGATGAGACCTAAGAAAGCATTCTTCTGCCCTATCTGAAAAGAGGAGCTCATTTAGACACTGGAAGTAGGACTACCTGCTAGAATATCATACTATGAACACTTGCCATTCTTAATAAGACAGCCAGTCTTCAAGAACCACTAATTTTAACCATGCCTCCTCCAAAAGTATTTAGACTGGTAGCTCCAAGAATGTAATTTCCCTTTTCTTGCTCCATTTTTACCACCTGTCTCATTCTTAGAGGGGGCCACAGTCAGGGGCATTTGCCATTTTCGTGGTGAGAGTTTAAATATATGTATACTAAGACATCAACAAAATTATCCCCAAACAAGCAGTGAGTATGCAAGATACCAGCCCCAACTCACTGGGATTTGCATGGAGGGGGAGGCCACTGGGAGCCTGTGAAGAGCCATTCCCACACAAGAAGCATGGCCATGGATGGGCTGACACCTCCGTTTATAGAGGGATTATTTTGACCTTCTTCAAAGCTTTAATTACTGCACTATTCGTGCTAGTCCTGTGATCCGATCAGCCTATTTTTTGCAACTAGAAACTGAAGAACATGGTGGAGGCTACCCTCCAACAAGCTATAAACTGGTTGCAACCTGCATGTACACATATTTTCACTCCGTAATAGTTGATCAAGAGCTTGTAGTCCTCCCTGCTCTCTTCTAAAACCTTCTAGTAAGTCTGACTTATTTTTTCCCTGACAGAGATAGCACTCCTGCCATACAGAAAGTGTAACCTTTGAGAATGAAGAGCTCTTCACTAGAATTAGAGCAGCTGTAGACAGAAAGTGAAAGCAGTGGCATGGCAGGCATTACATCTGAGCAGTACAAAATGTTCTCTTTCCTTCAGTTTCACTCTAGCAGCATCTGTATAACTGAAAAGGCACAAAGGTTATCCCAAAAACACAGGCTACTCTATGCCTGTGGATGTATTTTTAAAAGTATATTTCTATAGAGCAAAACAAAACAAAACAAAACAAAAAAAACAAAACTGAAAAAGCAATTCTTCTTACCCCATCACAAAGTACCAGAAAAAGATTTGCCAGTATAAGGAAATATTATTAATGGTTGTGAAAAGTTAAGATCTTGGAGGCGCATTTATGAAGTAGGTCACAGCCTTTGCCCAAAGCTGTGGAAAAACATCTCTTCCTCAGAGAATATGTGCAGAATATTGCATGGTATCTATTTCTCTTTTCTCTGCAAATACAGAATGGGCAATATTACTTTTTTGCAAAGTTATCTTGTACTTGTGCTTTGCTGATAAAGTTTTAAACTATTCCCTTTGTTTGCTAATGCTGATGCAGTTCAGAAAAGCATCAATCATCCCGTGTGACCAAAGAGATATGCTGAAATGAGACCATAGGCTAATTTTAGGATTCAGAGAACTGGGTTTTGTATTTGTGTCTGTGCCAGGACTATTCCAGCACACAAGGAAATATGATCTCTTTTTGAAGAACAGTACTTGGAGCAAAATTCTGCTCTTCAGTCACAGACTGAACTCTGCTTTCATATAGGATTTTGCATATATGACCACCTTTTTCAGCTCTTCTGTTGCAAATACCACTTTCACAGATTTAGCCATACGTACTCTGAGCAAAGCCCTGATTAGAAGTCAAACTCGTCAAAGGGATAGTGCCTTCTCCTGGGTAAGAAAACTTGCTAAGACTCACCTGCTCAGAAATACTTCAGAAATGTCAGACCGACACTGAAAGGACAACAGAGTGCACTTTACTCAGCTGCTTCAACTTTGGACACCATAAATCCCCCTGCCCGCAGCCTATGGGGAGACAAGACCTCTGCCTCGTACACTTCCCACCTGCCATGAGGTGGAGGAGAACCTTACCACAGGTGCTGCAGAAAGAGAATTAACATGCCTTCTTTCTGATAATACCAAATTATGCAAATATCCATATCTTTTTTTGGAACCAACAGCAAACCCCTTAATTAAAGAGTAGTAAATGAGGAAAAATGGGCATTGCCACTCTTAGAGGTTCAAGGGTTACAGGTTCAAAATGAAATCCTGGCTTAGAAAACAGATACAAAGCAAGAAAACACATAAAAATCTGTAAGAGACTTTCTGGATTCGTAGATAGTTAGAAAGTAAAATCTACCCTCTCTGTTCTCTTAAGTGCATGTAATGGTGCCTCTTTCACGCCTTACCATTATTCTGTCAGTGATGCTCTGTTGAACAGGGGGGGATGAGGAAAATGTCACTGGCAGATTTGCTTCTCACTAAGCTCTCTTGTCCTGCGCACCGTTAAAGTATTCACCATAGCCAACTGCTCCACAGACCCAGCTCCTCTGTTGGATGTAACACTTGATGCACCTTGTAGCAATGGCAGTATTTTTCTGCTCTTTCCTAAGTCTTTGGTGACAGCAGAAAAGACTACTTCCTTCCTGTCCATCATGAAGAAAAAGAATTCACTGCTGCCAGGAAGGGCGGTATCTCATTTGCTCCAGTGCCTGCAGGAAGGAGGCAACTCCATGAAGACAGGCCAGAAAGCCAAGAATTGGAGAGCAGGCAGGGTGGGAGGTTACAGGTCCTGGGCAGACTGGTGTAAGGTATGGCCTGGCCACTAAGAAGAACCTATAGAGGCAACCAACGGGCAATACTCCACCTGCTTTCCTAGGTTCCCAAACGAAATGTGGCAGGGCTACAACATGACCATTAAGGAGAAACAACATGACTGTTAAGGAGAAAGCTTTGTGGTGCGGTGAAAAACCTAGGAAACCAGGCTACTGCATGACAGACTCATGCTAGCAACAGCTACCCAACTTTGCAAGGCTCTGCAACGCAGGGTCCAGGTTGTGCCCACCTCATTGCAAGGCAGATGGAGGAGCAGGGAAGCATTCAGCATGCCCTGCTCTCCTGCTGCTGTACCCAAGAAAGATACACAAAGGTAGAATGAAGAAAAGCCCTTGTATCCTCAAGGGACAGATGGCAAAAAACAGCCAACCTGACTTTCCCTGAAAACAAAACAAAACCCAAACAAAACAAAGGCAAAAATAACTCAAGCATGTATTGAAATCAGCATTACAGACTGCATGATAAACATGCCCAGGAAAATGTACAATGGGAAACTCATACTGTATATAGAGTGTTTCATCAGTCCTACAGTATTTCTGTTCCACCCAAAGGGTGTTAACATGCCCTGGCTGGGATTCAGACATTACACATCAAAACAGACTCTCTCCTTTGGTTTCCATGCAAAGCTTATGCTCCCTCAGCAGCAAAGCATGAGTTATTTTGCAGTGATCTCTGGCATCATTAAAGTTAGCCCTTGGATTTGTATACTAGAACTGTACTGAAGAAAAACCATCTTATTTTAATACAATAGACCCAGAAGGTTCTTTTTTTTGCTTCTGGACTTAGCCATAAAGAAGCAAGGCTTCAGCCTCTCAATACCCACCATGAAATTTCCCTTGCAGTGGGCTCTTATGTTGAACATTGTCAAGACACTTGAAAAACAAAATGTCCATGGCTGAGCCCATTCACTTCTCTGGCATCACAGCAACTTATATCAGCTGGGAATTTGTGCCAGGCTTCTAACAGATTGCTAAAGATCATCTCCACAGTATCCTTGCCACGATGATCATCTGCACACACATCAATGTCTGCAAGTCTGGTGACAATATAAAATGATTGCTCTACTTTCAGATCTAAAGGAATATTTGGTTTCCTGGGGTTTTCTTTCATTTGTTTCTCAGGTCTTGCGGGGAGTGAAAAAGGGAGATGACAGGTTCTGGTGGCATCAGGATGACAACACATCTGTACAAGAGATACTTAACAGTTGCACATGACTACAGAAGACTTCCCCTGACATCTCCTCCAGGAGTCTCAAAAGCAGCCATAAATTGATTACTGAATAATAATCAGTTAAATATCTGATTTTTCTTCTTCAGTATCTGGGATATCTATTTTTCTCCCCAAAGCTGCCTAGAAGAGAGGTGGTGACTTTTCAGTAGCTGAGCTGTACTTCACGCAGACAAATCTGGGAAGGGCTTGCTTACAACAGGAGATTTGCTGGCATGGTTGTCAGGGAGTAATTAATGCCTTGCATTGGGGAGAACTTATCCCCAAATTAATCGATTTTATTCTGGAATGAAAAGCTCACATGCGAATCCACTCCTGAATATCCACATGTAATAGCTGCTGCTGCTGTTTAGCTGTGTCAGTTGGAATCCATGGAAGCCAAACCCTGTGTGTTCTTTAAAGCTGCCAGGAAGACTCAGCATTTGACACCTGATTCATAAAGAATTTTCCGGCCTGGTGAAAACTAGAAGGCTATTAAAGCTCAAACAAATAAAAAGAATCACTTCACTGATGCAACTCAACAGCGTGGTTCTGTTAGACCACCGCACTCTTATGAGTGCTCTGAAGCAGTGGGAAATCATGCATGTAAATACCTGCAAGATCTGGATCTTAAACTGTAAGAGTACCTTTTAAAGCCTGAGCAGTCTTTATCTCGGTGTCCTGCCTAGCATTCCTTTGCCTAAGTACAGGGTGAGTGCTTTATAGGGTGCTATGCATTAGAAAACAGCCATTGTAAAATGAAAGTCATTAATCTCACTGTTCCCACACTGATGGCTTGTGAGGCTCAGACGGGATTGCAAGAAGACAACGACATTTTAGAGGCACTCAGAGATGCAGAAAAAAAATTATTCCAGATAGCAAACACTGAGAAATGTGTTCAAGGAAGAGTTTTCACATTCACCGGCCATGACCTGCACCTGATGTAATCCACCTTGCTCGGATTGGGCTTGTTTCTCACCGCTACCTTTGTTTGTATAACATACTGTTCTGCAACACACAGCAAAAACTATTTGCACACTACACTAAAGTGTGATTTAATATTTGCTTAAAGCTTTCATTTTATTGTCTGGGCAAGGGCAGTTTCTACCACTGAAGTTAATAGCTAACCCACACCTACACCTTTGCTACCCAAACTTCTAATCGCCAGCACAGCACCCAGATCCAAGAGCAAAAGACATGAAGTACTTCTGCCTAACCTCACAGTGAGAAGCAAACCCAGCCCTTTTAGCAAAGCAGTTTCTCCTTTACTTCCAAGAAAAGGTATTAAAGTATATGCTATTTCAGATTTGTAAAAAACACTCTCATGCTTACTTAGACACTTTCTTTACAGACAGATTGCAGTGGGCACAGATTTGGGGGCTGGGATCCTCTGAATCATCCACACTGTGAGCTGGAAACATGTCTGTCACATGAACTTATTTATGGTTACAAAAATAGCACCATGAAAGAAGCAGATGTGTTGAGCACAAAAAAAAAATTGAATTAGTTATTACAGAGATATTGCTTGACACTGGAGAATTTAAGAGAGAAATGTCTTTCTCTTGTACACACATGTGAAAGGCTTGCACTTAAAGTGTTCTAAATATTAAGTGCTTGTGCTTAGGCTTGTTGAAATTATATAATCTAATTCTCCTTTTTCTAAAAATGCTACTCTTTCCTCTGCCACAGAACATACAGGATATGAATAGTTAATAGGATTGGTTACAAAATGTGCTTTTAATTTTAAATTTTTGTGTTGACCAAAACCAACAGCTATTAGACAGCCTCAATTTGTGATCTGCAGCAGCTATTTCTATCTCGGAAGTTTCCTAAAATACTACTGAGCTCAAGTGAGACAACTCAACTCATCTTCATTTCTCATCTAAACTGCATAAATATTATTAAATTAAACAAAGCTAGACTTCTTTGCCTTCCCTCATCAGTCTCAAATCTCCAGAATTGTTTTGGCATCCAAAGAATTTAGTTTTTATATGCTTGAATGCAATGTGTTCAAATGTGTGAAAATTAGACCTCTGGAATTAAAGTCTTTAATTTCACCCCAGTACAGCTTCAGCAGAGCAGAGATAAGCTTCTCGTCAACACCCAAACTTGTTGTTGATACAGCCCAGGAGATGCATCTCTAAATAGGAGAAGGACATTCATTTGAGATTACACAGTCACCCAATGTTTGGCCATCTTTTGACTAATTCACTGGGTAGTTCTCGACGTCAAAAAGTACGTTCTAACTGTTGACTGATCTGTGGAAACTGAGTGAAACCATTCACAGTCATTTCATGTCATCAGCAAAGCTGATACCAGATAACATCTTTTGGTTACTGTTGATCTGCCCCTGATCTAAGTGGATAACCCCGAAGATGGGGTGCCATAAAAAAGCCCAACATGTATTTTATACCTGATCCTATTAAAAACTCGAATCTCAACATGAATAGAACTCAAGCACACCGACCAGCTGAATGATTGACTCCCTTTTCATCAGACTGGATGTCATCACTTCCACTGTACTTTCTGTATGTTTGCCACAGCATTTCAAAGCGGTACTTCCGTGACTGAAGACGCCACTTCCCATATTGCAGGGATGTTGCCCAGACCTCTGCCTGCGGAAAGTGGTACCTGGATAAACCAGGAGTGCAGCTCTTACCTTCTGCTGTGTAGTTTGCTAAGAGAGTGCTGCC
The DNA here is from genome assembly GCA_013400975.1 of Atrichornis clamosus. Lineage (NCBI taxonomy): Eukaryota > Metazoa > Chordata > Aves > Passeriformes > Menuridae > Atrichornis > Atrichornis clamosus. The sequence goes on from WBMZ01013051.1 coordinate 185,458, forward strand.
AGGCAGCAGTCAAATTCACCCACAGAGGAAATACATGGTAAAACTGAATTAATTTTTCAAGTTCAGCTCTCATGCTTCTAACCTCTGTGTTTATTCTTTCATTTTTGCCAACTGGGAAATGAAAACCAACGGAGTCAGTTTCACTTTTGTTTATATTTGGTTTCAATTTTATCCTCAAGTTTTGCTTTCATCTTTTTCATGTAACACTGCTGGGATTTCAAATGCTGCAGGCAAGCTTTCAGTAATTTAAAAAGATTAATCTCCTATCCTGCCTGTTTTCCTATTGTTGAATTATTTTTATTTTAGATAAACTTTTCAAGATGCTGTCACAATTTTGCAAAGTGTTTGGAGTTGGGAGTGTTTAGTTTTGATATTATAGATTTATATACTTCATCCAATCAAATTCAGTACTTCAGTATTTTCCACTTGATTCATGTCTCAGTTGCATATAAAGCCATTTAGACAATTCAACAAAATACCTTAAAAGAGCAGTCAGTGCACCAAATGCACAAAAGTCCACATAATGTACAAAATGCATTATATACATATGCATAAAATGCAAATAAAGACCTAAACTTACTCCTACCTTAATTTATTAAGCTAAGGCATTATTATCTTGCTTAGATAAAGCTGTAAAAGGCTTGCCTGGAATGCTGTCAAGCAATATTCAGTATCAATAGGAACATTACAGTACAGGCTTTGTCTTCTGTGCACTTACCAGGCCCTTCAAGTCACATATATCCCTCCATACATATCAAAAAGCAGAACTTAACCACATTGCAGACTTTTCAATAGCAAATGTGTAAGCAACTCTTCCTTCTTTTGTGCTATAGCAATGTTAAGTATTTAAGTCTAGAAAAAGTACTTAAAATAATTTTACAGTAAAAGAGAAATGGTAAGACAACATCCACTGTCACGTGCAGTTCAAAACTAAGGACAAATTTAAACACTCTTGCTTTTGCTGCCCCTTAACTCCATTCCTAACACCAGAAACACGCTGGGAGCTACAAACCAAGCCTCTCAAGGTTAGCTGAAAAACTATCAAACCGCAACCTGCTCTACTCTTTAATAGACAGGAATATGGAAATTACTACTTGCAAGCTTATCTTGAAAGCTAGTAACGTATACAGAAACAACTGAATGTTAAAATAACTTCAGAGTTAAAATTTAGTTCTGCACCTGGGGTGCAACAACATGCCACTTGAAGGCAGATTTGCTCCTGGACGTGTGTCCAAGCTGCAACAAGATAAAATGTTTGCCTTGTACTGAAGACTGCTGTACATTTACTGCAATCTGCTCCCAACCAAACAAGGGGTCAGAAGATTTCCAACATACACAAAGCTGGGCTTGCAGTATATTACACATTAAAACCCCAAACATTACTGTACTGCATACCACTTCTTTCTTTCTTCTCTAAGTCATTCAAAAAACCAGAAATTTTTCACCACTTTCACAGAAATTGAAAACATATCCAGCACTAACTGTAAGAGCAAGTTTTAAAACCTTTTTAGAGTTTACCAATAAGAAATGTGTGCTGTACAATGTATTATTTATGCTATATACAAAATATCTTAATATTATATATTTATATATATGTAAATATGTATATCTGCATATATATATTTATATACATATAGGCTGACATTAAATTCTAAACTGTTAACATGGAATCCCTTCCACTAATTTCTAATTGTTGATTTCAGTTTTCCTTAGTGGCTATTTTAATCTTAACACAAGAGTTCACACATGGGCGATACAAGGAAGAACATTCATACAGTTCCAACAAAACTTCCAAGAAAAAAAATAAAAAAGCAAGGGGAGATTATTTAATTACACCGAATGATTTTTTGCATAATGTTATTCTTACATAAGAAATATGTAACTTAACAAATCTGTTCCTCTCATTTAGTGCACCCAGAATCTTTTCAGCTTGCTTATTTGGTGTTTTGCTTTTGCACTTGAGATCTCAAAGGACAAACCAGATAATGTTTTGCACTTATCACAGTTTGTATCAGCATAAGCTACAATAAAACTTCTGTAAACACTGCCTTATGGTTTATGCCCTCAATATCACCATCATTGTAGGCCTTTGAAGAATCGAGTTTCAAAAGAGTAATCTTTACAAACGAGACACAGAGATAAGCAAGAGTAACACTTGATTAGTTTTGTATCTTTACCTAGAAATGGACCATGACTTTCCATATACAATGCACAAAAGACAAGTTGAGGTTCCAATCCTGCAAATATTAGAGGAATTTTGCAGGGGTACCACTCCAGTGCAATGTTAAATGCATACAGGATACACCTAACCCGACTGAAACTGGTGTCAGGTTAACATGGGCAGGGGTAACAAGTACAAATTAAACAGGATCATCATAGATTTTTTTTTTTCTTGGAAGTTTCATAAAATCTTATGCTACAAATTTCACATAACAAAGGGCAATATGTGGCTTTGCTTCTGTGTGCTACCTGCAAATGGACTGTAGCTTATGCTTCTCAGTGGAAGTTTCTATTAGCAGTTTTCAGCAACAACTCTTGATCAGCATCTGCAGTAATTCTTTGTGGGTAGTCAGTGCCCAAAATTTGACACTGAACTGTTCTGACTGCTAAGTTGCACAGCAAGTTTCTCTCCCACAGACTGCCTAATCATTCATGAACCCGAGTAAACTACTTATATACATGCAGCAGCCGCGAGCACCACAATTTATGTACTGCAGGACAAACATCTGTTGTTTTGAAGCTGCCTCTCAATTGTTTTACTTGGGTCTTGTATATCTTACTTATTCACCTTCTTCTTCATTAAGCTAATGATATTAAACAATATCCCCACAGTCCCTTCAGTCACTTCATTTCCAAGCTACTTACTCTTTCATGAAAGCTCCTTCATGCCCTTTATTATCTGTGACATCCTTCTCTGTAGCTCAGCAACTTTCACTACTTCCTGAATCGGGAAAGGGGAGCAACATGGATTTAAAGTGGCATGATGGTCTTTTCTACTTCTGTTTTACTCCTTCCTAGTAATTCCTAACCTGTCCTGTTCCTTCTTAGCCACTTCTTGGCACAGAGCTTACTTTTTCATTGGACTATGTATGTTGTATTATTTTTTCCTGAGTAAAATGTCAGTTCACACCTCATCTTTGTGTCCAGAAAATTAGGATTGGAATCCCTTCCACGTGCATGACACTGAAATTGGTCTGTACTGAACTTCACCTGCAAACCTACATCCAGAACCACAAGATTTTTCTGCAGACGTTGTGGTTCAGCCTTTGGGATTTTCATGCTCAGAATGAGTTAATAAAACCAGGAAACTTGTCACATGCCCACCTATCCTTTTCTCCATCCCTTGAACAACACAGACCCTGGGCAGACTTTGGGTGAGGGGTACAACCGACAACCTCCTCTCACTGAGTAAACTGACCATGACCACACAACTCAAAGCAAACAGATGCCACCTTGAAACTGGCCCTGCTTTAGTAGGGACTGAATCAACCAGACAACAGCTCAGCAATGCCTTTAGAGAATGCCAGAAGAGTCAGGACACACAGCTCACCGGCAACCCAACAGAAGTCAGGCCTAGTTTTTGTCAATGTTTCACATTTCTACCCAAGTTCACTACTCCCATTCACTAATCCCTGGCAAACAAGCGAACAAAAATGCCCATCCTTGAGTTCTCAGTCTCCACAGAAACCCTGAAAAACTGACAGTTCATTTGTCACCTTCTATTTCCAGAGCATCAAGGCAGGCCTACACAAGGAGTTACACACAGAAGAGGCAATGTATCAGCAACTCCCCATTTTAGGTTGTTTAAAAACTCTTCCACAATTATCACCTCCTGCCTTCTACTTCATCCTTCTCAATGTTTTGTTCTGATACCCTCTCTTACAGACACTTGACTTTGGGAAAAATTCTCTCACATGTTCACTCCTTCAAAAAATAAAAAGCCTCCTGCAAGGGAATCTCCTTAAACTCTTTCACTGTGAAGCAAGGTTCAGAGAATTTGTTTGACTCTTCTGCTGACTTTATCTTCCTTGGGCACTCCTTCTACGCATAGATAACTTATCAGCAGGCTTCCTGGTTTTGATGCACTTCAAAGAGGATTTTCTAATTGTTTTCAAGACTTTAGCAGCTTGTTGCATGACTCTTTGGCCTACCTTACTGTGTTTGCCACAGATTTTATGTTCTTTTCCACCTTTCCCATTTGAAGACAAAACCTTAATGTTTGAAAAATGTCATTTTACTTGTACTGAGCAGCTTTAGTTTTCTTATTGGCCTCCTCAGCTTTTTTGGTATTTCTGACAGATGACATACAATTGCTCTGAACCTTTACTATTAGTGTCTTTGAAGAATTACATGCCACCTGCAACTATTTTACACTTTTGGCTGCCTCTCACCATTTAATTTCTTTCCTTGCTATATGAAGATTTACTTTGGGAGATTAAACACGGCCACAACAACTCTTGGCTTAGCTGCTCCTGAAGAAACACTGAGTTTAAGGACGTTACGATCACTGTCGTGTCAGAACTGGCTCAGATTTTGAACGCAAAATTCTGAACTTAATTCTTGCTGGCCAGTGCCTTGTCCAGAGTTGTTACACCCAGAGTATCTGTACAAGCTGCACCTAGAAAGTAGGTTTTTTTGGCACCTGGGAAAATTTCATGTTGGAGCATGACACAATCTACACGGGGGCAATTGAGGACTCCCATTAACAACTGTATTTCCTACTCTTACAGCTTCCCTATGCTCCCATAATATATGACAGTTGTTGCCAACACCTAGGTTGGGCAGTCAGTCATATAGCCCTAATCTCTACTCTTCCTATACAGGCCTAGAACATCAATTCATGAAACCCTGTGTTACTTCCCCAAGCAGTTATTTCCTCTTTAACAAAAAGTATCCCACTTCATGCACGTGCAAGCTACTCTGTCCTCTCTATGTCTGTCTCTACAATATTTGAGCATCCACAAAAGTTTCTTGATATTCAAAATACTGTATCATGGAGATGTTTTAATACCATGGGGATGATGCTCCACTTCAAGAAAGAATATGTCATGGCAAACTTTACATTCTTCACCCACCAGCTTTTCCCCACTGTTTGGTTTTTAAACATATATTAATATACACATACTATATGTAAGTAAACGTTTTCATTTAAGGCATACATAGCCTGGCGGCAAATTTATTTACACAAAGCCTATTCTAATGTAGGCTCTATTTATTCCAGAAATATCTTCTCTTGAATCTTAGCACCCTTTTTCTCTTTGTCATTTTCTCAACTCTGTATTACAACTGCCTCAAACTCCACTTGGTCCCACACATCAAAGACCTCTGTGCAACTGAGAATGGGGCCTTTAAGTCCCCTAATAGCCTGCATGTTACTTCTCATGTCTCTTGGCTACCCATTTCCACACAGCTCGGCCTCTGATGAGCAGCTCTTCTCTAGAGATTGACTTGACATCTGAAATCTGTCACTTCTGTCATCAGCAAGTAACTGGGTGGCAGTGCTAAGATATGTGCCAAATAAGATGACTGACAGTTCTACCTGCGTCTGCCAACCAGTTGGGAACCCCAGCCTCAGAAAGGTAACATAGGGCTCAGCAGGCAGACACCTCGCCATACCTGTACCTCACTGAAGAGCTGCAGTGTGGCACATGACCACAATGAAGTGATACTGTGTCTAAGGAGGCAGAGCTCTCACACCTTGCACCATAGTTTACCAGGGAACAGAAACTGCAGCACACAAGGGGCACGTGAAGTAATTCCCCTGAGAGATGTTGCCAACAGGGGACAGAGGAAGATACTGAGGCATCTGAAGGGGCTGGTGGCAAGGAAAGATTGCGATCCAGACTGAATCCATCTGCCTCACAGATCAATCCTGCTACTTTTATGTGACTATCTCTGTGTTAGGGTGAATTCAAATGTTGCTGCTCCACTCAGTTCTCTTTTTATGGTACTAACACCAGCATTCTGCAAAGGTTGTTATATGCAAACCCCATAAGACTTAAATAACTGCAAACTTAAACACGTTGTGTTTCATCTCCAAAAACAGGTCGTAGTTTACAACTGCTCATACCTTCAAAACACTGCTGTCTGCAAGACCTTAGCACGGTAAGGTGGGCTATAAATTATAACTGTACACCAATCAGAAGGAGAGTTCTGTGCTCTGGAATTCCTTTAGCTAAGCTCTGTGTCTAAATAAGTAAGGCTAAGACAGACTCTGCTGTTTAGATTCTCATATTAATCAAAATGGGAGTTAAGGACCTAAGTACCTCTGTGAACCTGGGCCGAAGGATCCAACCCTTCAAGTACTCTCAACTTTGACCCCAGACATCGCAAGACGCTTGGAATTTGGCCCTCCGTGCCGCACACAAAGAAAACTCCGGTTCATAAATTCCCTCGGGGTTAGACGTCCAGCACTAGGCCCTCCGCTCGCCGCCGTGGGGCAGGACAGCGTCTGCAAACGCGGCCGCGCCGCCGTGCCCGCACAAGAGGCTGTTCCTGCAGCGAACAGAGGGGCCGCCGCACTTCCTCCTTCCGCCGCTCCCGCGGAACCCGCCCGACCCCAGCCCCGCTGCACCTCCTCCCTCCGCACTGCCGTGCCTTCATAGGGGTGGGATCGCGGGTTTCCCCCGGTTCCGTCCCGGGCCCGGCGGGTTACGACCCCGGGGGCCGGGGGGAGGCGGCGGCCCCGCCCCGCCGCTTGTGTAACGGACCGTCCGCGGGGCGGGGCGGGGGGCGC